>JANBOJ010000110.1:0-48810 GCA_027574685.1 Coemansia erecta
AAAAAACCACCCACTACATCAGATAGCGCAGATCGAAGCAACATGTACTATGCTGCACAAGCACAAGTTCGAGGATGATACACATTTATTGAGGACAACTGTAAAGCAAGAGATTTTTACAGGTCGACTAGCTGACAGGTTTAAGGAGCTCTGTGATAAAATCGAAGAACAAGATGCAAGGGTAAATCGGGGATTGAAGATGCTTGAGCAGCTTGTTAATATGGTGTCACCCCTTCATGAGGCTTACCAATGACGGGATAAGGCTAGGGCAAGAAGGCAGCACCTCATCACTGAGAATTCGCTGTATCCATATTAATAAATGCTTTGAAAATTATATCTAGCCGACACAACTGTAAAAATCTGACAAGCTTATTTGAATATATGCCCAATTATGATTTAATGCGAGCTGTTGGTGAAAAGGTAAAAAGGACATACTCATTCTTACAAGCTTGGTTGTGTTTAGTCTTTCATGTAGATTTGCATCTAATGTATTTTATTGTCTGAAAATTGTTAAGCGGCTAGCGTCAAAAAAAAGATAAGGAAATAAAAGGAGCTAAAAAAAAAAGAAGAAGGGGAAAATAGGGGAGAAAAAAACTAGAAAGAAACGAAAAGGAATGTTTTTTGTGCTTTTGTCGGTTTTAAACTTCAGGATTTTTAAAGGGCTTGCGGTTTGTGTGGGTAGGTATAAATAAAAAGAGAAGAAGTGCAGTATCCCAAGGGTACTGCACGGATTCTCGTAAATAAAGGGAAGCAAGTCTTCTTTGATTTCCTTCGAGCAAATCTAAATAAATAGTAATTACGATTACTTATTCTATTGTATGTTTTAATTAGCAAATATTTTTTATAAATTTTCTTATTGTTATTACTGAAAATCAAACATGTAGCTTGTACTTATAAGTTAGTCTAATGCATTTAGAGGAGTTTATCATTTCTTCTATTAAACAATTAAAAGTAAAACAAGAACTACATGTAATGTTTAAATTGACAAAAATGAGATTAACAGTACTAGCTATAGATTCTGTCCAGCATTGTCCCTAGTTACATCTATGTACTTTTCGTGTACAGCCTTGCTTGATTGGTTAGTTAACTGGTAATTAAGCTTTATATAATTGTAGTAACCGCAAATTCTTTAAATTATAATAAGGCTTTTAAATTCCCATGGTCATCATTCATATGATCAATGAGGTTCTGACTGCTTTCAAAGATTGTTTCACAAAAGTAGCAATATAAATTATGAGATATGCAACATTCTAAACATATGTATCTTTCATTTACAAAATAACAATTATTATGGCTGCTACAAACTGTGCACTTACTAGATCTGCATTTTAAGCATTCATAAATTGAGAAAACATCAGTGTCATTAATCACACATTTAATATATTGTTCAATGTTTAAGCATACCCCGTATTCACAGTGTTCGCAATCAACAAATACATCCTTTTCTGAATGATAGAATATAATATGTTCTAAAAACCGATACTTTGAGGTTTCCACAGACATTTTGCATATTTGACATATGCATTTTTTTATTGAAAATACATCTATTTCTTTTGCTGCTAAAGTTTGTATAGCATATTCAACAGACCATCCGTCATGACACCTGCACACGCAGAATTTTATATCTCCATATACCTTGCAGTTATTTTTAGCACATCCAAGACAGATGGCATTTACACCACTTACCTGATTAGCCTGGCTACACATTATTACAAAATAAGAATCGATAAAAAAGATTTCGTGTGCTAGTAAAGGTAAGGGATATGTGGAATGATTTTCCATAGTATATCTCAGAATGTTGGAGATTTTATAGCTACATTGGTTGTACATGTGTATTTAAATTTTGTCTTTGGTTTTCCTATACAGCGCTATCTAAAAGAAAGAAATTTGCAATGGGCTGCTTTTAATTTATTTCATATCTGTAAAAAATAAATTTGATTTAAAAAGAGGAATACGAGTACAAAGAGGCATCGCATGCTAAGCTCAAAGCAAGTCATTTAACCCTTGTTGTCTTTCTGTCAAAAGTAAAAAAAAAATTAATAAAAAAATCTTCCATGTGTTAGATTGACTGTGTCTTTGAACAATGAGCAAGCATCAAGTCTTAGCCCTTGGTCTTTTTGTTCATTTCGTCGAGTATTTCGGGGTCAATGTTGGCCTGGAGCTTCGGGAGCAAGAACACAGCGACCAACGAAGCGCCGACCATCATCATATAGGGGTTCGAGAACATCGAGATAATGCTGAACCCCTGTCGCGGCGTATAAAAGTCGTACTTTGCCGTCGCAGCAATGCGCAGCGGATACGGCAGCACAGGCGCGTCCTCGGACCAGTCAGCGCCGGGCTGCACATAGCGGGCGGCAATCGCGGCGCGGCCCTGCTCGTTTAGCGAGATATGGATGTGGATCTTGGGGAACGAGTAGTTGGCCGAGGCGATTTCGAACAGCGAGTGGCCGAGGCTCAGGTTATCGACAGAGAAGGCGCCGTCGGGCTGAATGAAGGCGGTGTGCTCGCCGCCGTTGACCTGGACGCGCGCGGTGGTTGCCAGGACTGCGGGGTCGGGCAGGATGTCGTTGGCGGTGATCGCGCCGCGCAGGCGGTAGGTCTTTGGGCTGCCCGGCGAGTCTGCGTTTGCAGCGGGGTCTGTGGCCGACGCAAATGTGAGTGCGAGCAGAAGGACGATGAGGCTACATGTTGGGAAGAGAAAAACAGTCGATTGAGTACGAAAGGGATTTGGGGGGATTTGCTGGGATTCGGGCCACTCAGACGTTGAGTGCTAAATGTACCTCTGGACAAGGGCGAGCATCGACCAGGTGGCAGGCGCGCGCATTTGTACGGGGGAGAATGTGACAAGTGTCTTTTTTTTTTTGCTGCGAGACGCGCGCTCGAATTGAGGTGGCGATATTAAAAGAGAGTAGAATACAGCAGCTGAACGAAAGTGGTTGAGAGCGAGAGATGTGGAAAGGTACGCGGGACGTGATCTGGAGTGACGAGGTTAATCTGAGCAGATGGTGATCGATCAAGGTTGGTCTGGTGATGACGATTCGCTGCTGCGAGATATATTCGTGGCTGCATGCGTGGACCGCTTTAGGGAGCATGTATGTCGGGCTTGGCAGCCACGCTTGGCGTACCGTGCCTCTGGCTAAGATAGCATCTGACGTGGACGTCAAAAACAAAAAAGGAGCTCAGATCTGGCAGCACTGATGTTTGGTGGACATGAGGTGCCTTTTGCAAAGAGCAGAGGAGAAGCCAGAAAGGAATCAAATAACACGGAGGTGATCGGCGAGTGTGTCGATAGAAGCACTAAGGAAAGAAAAATAAGGCAAGCGACAATGCAAGATGTAATTGGTCGGGAATTTTATTGCAATTGTTTTTCGGGAGGAGAGTGATTGTGGTGAAGAATGGAGCGAGAAGCGGGACCGGCAGACTATGCAGCTCATTAGATCTATTCAGTCTGGCGAGGCTGCTAATTAGCTGGGACCGCTGGGACTGTGAGGGAGAAAGGAGAGGGTGGGTGAATATGAATATGCTCGTGGTTGCGTAAGCAAGGACGATTGAGAGCCGGACCGGTTTTTTTTGTTGTTGTCCGGGTGGGTGATGTAGTAGTTGAGTATGACCAAGGCACCCTTGTTTTTATATTATTATTGCGCATGATTAGAGCTCTTGGGAGGGAAGGAGTGGTTCCCCGCGCTCCCTCCCCCTCCCCCACTCCGCACACAGATGCTGCTCCACACCAGCACACTCCACATACGTTGCCGTCAAGCTGACGGAGGAGTTGTTTATTTATCGCGGCGGGTTGTCACAGAGTGAGATGCTATAAATATCAGCACTTGCACTGACCACGACACACATTAAGCACCTCCCCGCATAGTTTTGGCGAAGAAAAAAAAGTCAGACAATCGGCAGAGAATTGAGCGCAATGCCGTAAGAGAGTAAGAGCGAGTGAGTGAGTGAGAGGGGGGATTTGCCTGCGAAAAAAAACCGACTTGCATGGAAAACACGACAATTGGAGCGGAGGAAAGGCAGACCGCCCGGCGAGGACAGGTTTTTTCTTCTTCTTCCACTGCGAGATGGAAAGAGGAGGCAGACGCACGATGCACACAGCCGGGTTTTTTATTTCAATCTCTTTTTCACTTTATCTGCACTTGGTATTATTTATCTTTGCCTGCCTTCAAGCAACCTTGTGATAACTTTTTTGTTTTGTTAGTGTTTACTCTATTTCCCCAGTAACAAAGCATCGTGCACTGAATAGATGAGCATACAGACACCACCGCGGGGGCCGGCGGCGGACCGCGAGCGGATGGCGACGCCGCCGCTGCACATGGGGTCTCGGCTGCAGCGGCCGAGCTTCATCCCGCTGCCGACGCCGCTGGCGGGAGCGCGCGGGTCGCTGGACGTGGCCAGCAGCGGAAGCGGAAGCGGAAGCGGCAGCCGGCTGTCGCAGGACGTGGGCCTGGAGCTGACGCGCTCGGGGCGCTCGTCGTCGCTCTCCCTGCGGCCCAGCTCGTCGGCGCTCGGCTGGTACCCGCTGGGCGCAGCGCGCGCGCACGAGCAGAGCCCGATGGCAGCAGCAGCGGCAGCAGCAGCAACGGCAGGCGCAGCGGGCCACAACCGCACGACCAGCACGGGGTCGGCCACCGGGCGCGAGTCCTCGGCGTCCTTCGCGTCGCACGGCTCGGCCGACTCGGAGCCCGCCGAGCCGCACGAGCTGCCGGTCCGCGTGGCCGTGCGCATCCGCGCGCCGGGCGGCAGCCTGACGCCGCTGGGCCGCACGGGGCTGCGGATGTCCGGCGACGGCGCCCGCACATTCACGTTCGACCACGTGTTCTCTGACGCGTCGCAGCCGGCGGTGTACGCGGCCGTGGCCCCGCTGCTGGCGCGGTTCGTCGAGGGGTACAACGTGACGGTGCTGGCGTACGGGCAGACGTCGTCGGGCAAGACGTACACGATGGGCACGGCGGCGGCAGGGCCGATGGACGACGAGGAGAGCACGGGCGTGGTGCCCAGGGCGCTGGCCTGGCTGTTTGGCTGGGCGCAGGGCCGGGCGGTGGACGTGCGCGTGTCGTTTGTCGAGGTGTACAACGACGAGCTGATCGACCTTGTGGCGCTGACGCAGCACGGCGGCGTCGGCCCGCCGGTGCTGGTGCGCGACGACGGGCGCGGCGGCGTGCGCTGGGTCGGCGTCAAGGAGATGCCCGTGGACTCTGCCGGCGCGGCGCTGGCCCTGCTGGCGGCCGGCGCACGTGCCCGGCAGACCAGCAGCACGCAGATGAACGGCCAGTCGTCGCGCTCGCACGCCATATACACGGTGTCGCTGCAGCAGACGCGCGGCGCGGCGCTGCACATCGCCAGCAAGCTGCACTTCGTCGACCTGGCCGGCAGCGAAAGGCTGAAGCGCACGATGGCCGAGGGCGAGCGCAAGCGCGAGGGCATCAAGATCAACTCGGGCCTCCTGGCCCTCGGCAACGTGATCTCGGCGCTGGCCGGCAGCGAACAGCAGCAGCCGGGCAGGGGCCTGAGCCACGTGCCGTACAGGGACTCGAAGCTTACGCACATGCTGCGCGACTCGCTGGGCGGCACGGCGCTGACCATGATGATTGCCTGCGTGGCGTCGGACGAGGCCAACGCGGCCGAGACGCTGAACACGCTCAAGTACGCGGCGCGCGCGCGCAACATCCGCAACTGCGGCGGCGTCAACACCGTGGCCACGGGCGCGGCGTCCTCGTCGGCGGAGGTGCTGGCGCTGCGCGCGCAGGTGCGGCGGCTCAAGGAGAACGTGCGGGCGCTCGAGCAGCAGCTGCGCGAGCCCTCGCCGGCGTCCTCCGCAGCGGCCATGGCAGCGGCGGCGGCAGCACCGGCAGGGGCCGCAGGGTCCCGGCTTTCGGGGCCGCAGTACGCGGCCAGCCGCATCCCGACGGCGGCGGCGGCGGCCCAGGCCACGCGGGCGGAGCTGGCCGGGCTGCGCGGGCGCAACCAGGAGCTGGAGGGCGAGCTGGCGCGCCTGGGCGACACGTACACCGAGCTGCTGCTCAAGTTCAACGACACGTGCCGCGAGATCGAGGAGCGCCAGGCCGAGGCCTTCATGCGCGACCGCCGGCTGCGCGCCAGCGAGCACGAGATCCGCCGGCTCACCGGCCACTCGCGGCACTCGCGGCGGCTCGGCTCGACCGTGGGCTCGTCTGCGGCGGGCTCGCCGGCCGTGCCCTCGGTGCCAGCCACGCCCCGCGACAGCGTAGCCCCGCCTGCTGCCTCCCTCGCAGTTGATTCCCCTGCGGCGGCCGACTCCGAGGCGCCGGCGGCCGCGGACTTTGACGCGATCATGGAGGCGCATGACGCGCACGTGCGGGCGCTGGACGGCGAGCTGGCGGACGTGCGCGAGGCGCTGGAGGCCGTGCGGGCGCAGGCGGCGCGCGCCGACAGCCGGGCGCTGTTCGCCGAGAAGCAGCACGCGGCGCAGGCGGCGCAGATTGCGGCGCTGCGCGAGCAGCTGGCGGCGGCACGTGCCCAGGCCATGCATGAGGAGGAGAGGCGGCGGGCGGCCGAGGCCGAGCTCGACGACGCCGTGCTGGCGGCCGACGCGCGCGTCGAGGCGGCCGAGGAGCAGGGCAGGCTGGAAATCGCCCTGTCGGACGCCCTGTGGGCCGAGCGCTGGGAGGCCGCGCAGGCGCAGCACCGCGAGGCCCTGGCTGCGGCCGCCGCTTCTGCTTCCTCTGAAAGACTGCCGCAGCAGGAGCAGCAGCCGCCGCTGCCGTGGATGCTGTCGCCGCCGAGCACGGCGCACGACGAGGTGCCGAGGCCGCGGTCGCCCGAGCCGGAGCAGGAGCCCGGCCAGGGCCCCGCCGTGGCGCAGCAGCTGGAGCAGGACCTGCGCGCCAGCCTGCGCGAGGTCGACGGGCTGCGCGGCCGCCTGGCCGAGGCGCAGCACGCGCGCGAGCAGGCCGAGGGCGTCGTCGAGCAGGTCGCCGGGCTGCTGGAGAAGGCCGAGGCGCGCGCGGAGACTGCCGAGGCACGTGCGGCTGCGGCAGAGGCCCTGGCGGCGGACGCTAGGGCGTCTGGCGATGAGGCCGAGGCTCGTGAGCTGGCCGCCGTGGTGCGCGCCGCGGAGGCCGAGCTGCTGAAATGCGAAGGGGAGGCACGTGCGGCGGAGGCCGAGGCACGTGCGGCGGAGGCCGAGGCACGTGCGGCGGAGGCCATGGCGCTGCAGTACGAAGCAGAGGCGCTGAAGCACGAGGCAGAGGAGCGCGCGGCCGCGCAGCTCTCGCGCGCCGACTCGGTGGCCACGCTGACGCACGCGGGCATGCAGACGGCCGAGCCGATGCCGGCGCCCATGCCCGGCCAGGCGGCCGAGCTGGTCCACACGGCCACGCAGACGGCAGACCGGGCAACGGCGCACTCGGCCACGCAGACGGCCGAGCCGTCGCCCACACCCTCGCCCTCGCCCCCCGACCGCATCGTGCTGTGCGCGCGGCCGTCGGTGTCCGAGGGCGGCAGCGGGGCCAGCCGGGCGGAGCAGCGGCTGCGCGGCATGCGGCACCGCCACAGCACGGCGCTGCCCATCCGCCAGTCGATGTCCTCGCCGTCGGCGTCGCAGCCCCTGCACGACCGCCACGACAAGCACGCGTCGTACCCGGACCTGCGGCAGCGCCAGCGGCCGGCCAGCCCCTCGGCCCCGCCTGCTCCTTCTTCAGCCTCGCAGCTGGAGCAGCAGCAGGCCGAGCTGGCCGTGCTGCGGGCGGCCAAGCGCGAGCTGCAGGAGCGCAACAGCCAGATGCAGAACGTGCTGCGCGAGCTGGGCGACCGCCTGGTGGCGCTGGCCGAGGAGAACGACGCGCTCGAGCTGCGCGCCCGGGAAGACGCGCAGAGCCACGGGCTGCGCGTCGAGGAGCTTGAGAGGAAAATCAGGGCGCTCGGCGAGCTCCGGAGGGAGGATCGGGAGAAGTCGGAGGTTCGGGAGGAGGCGGAGGAAGAGGGCCGCCCGGCGTCGCCCGCCGGCTCGTTCCACTCGGCCAGCGACGGGGCGCGGGAGGCCGAGCTGGCCGAGCAGCTGGCCGAGCTGACGGCGCAGCTCTCGCAGGCGCACAGCGACCTCTCGCTGGCGCAAGCGGCGGCATCCGAGCAGCGGGCGCTGGCGCAGCAGCACTCGCAGGACGCCGGGCGGCTGGAGCTGCGGCTCGCGGCGCTGTCAGACGAGCTCTCCTCGCTCGAGCACCAGGCGGCGCGCTCCGCCGACCTCGCCGCGGCGGCCGAGGCCTCAAGGCTGCAGGACGCTGATGCGCTGGCGCGGCAGACTGACGCCCTGGCGCAGATGCGCGACTCGTTGGGACGCTCCGAGGCGCGCGCCGATGAGGCTGCTGCGACGGCTGACCGCTACGGGAATGAGCTGGTCCGCGTGCAGGCTGAGACGAAGGCCGCCGGCGAGCGCCATGCCGCCCTGGCGGCGCTGCTCGAGGAGGCGCGCAAGACCGCTGTGGCCGAGACGCGCGACCGCGATTTGTGGAAGGCCAGGTGCCTCGATATGCGCGACGAGATCGAGGAGCTGCGCACGCGCCGGCGGCAGTCCAAGCTGCGGTGTTTCTGATTTTTCTCTTGTTTGTTTAATCTCGCATTTTGTTCTTTTTTCTTTTTTCGCCTTCGGTATTTCTTTTTCTTTATTCTCGCCACTATATTTTTTCCTTTCTTTCTCCCCCCCCCACCTCTCATCGCCGAATTACCCACACAAACAAACAACACACGCCATGCAATGGCCCGACAGGACGCCAGCGCCGCGGCTCTGTCGTTCCGCGACCCGTCGTTCACCGCGCTGGTCAATGCGCGCGCCAAGCCGAGCCCGGCCAGCCACGACGACGAGCTGGACAGCCTGGACGCCTTCGACGACATCAACTCGCAGGAGATCCTCGACCTCGTGCTCCACGAAGAGCAGCAGTTCGCCACCCAGCAGCAGCAGCAGCAGCAGATGCGCCAGCTAGACGCGGTGCCGTCGCCGTCGCCGGCCCGCCACGCCACGCCGCCGGCGCGCACCAACCTGTACCCCCGCCTGGCGCCGCACATCCCACCCACCCAGCAGCCTCCTGCTCCTCCATGCGTGGCGCAGAGCTCCTCGTCGAGTGAGCTCGAGCACCTGCGCGGCGAGAACCGCCGGCTGCGGGCCGAGCAGGCGGCGCTGCAGGCGCAGCTGGTGACGCGCGACGGCGAGGTGCGCATTGTGCGCGAGCACCTGGCCAGGACCGAGATCGATAACACGCAGCTGCAGGAGCAGCTGGCGGCCAGGATCGCGGCGGCGGCGGGCGCGCAGATGGAGGCGGAGCGGCGGCTGCAGAGGGAGGTCGACCGGCTGCAGACTGCGCTGGCGTTCCAGCAGCACGACGCCAGCACGGCCGCCGCTGCTGCCGCCGGTAGGACGCCGGCGAGGAAGCCGCCACAGGCGCGCGACCACGAGGCGAGGACGCCGCGGCTGAGGGCCTCTGCGGGCCACGCGGCGTTCCCCACGGCCGAGGACTTTGCCGCCACGCCGACCGCCGCCGCCGCCGGGCCCCAGGACAAACCACCGGTGCTGCCCGACGACACCGACGCCCAGCTGCTGGCCATCCTGACGGGCCTGGGCGCGCGCCCGGCGGACGGCGCGGCATCTGCGTCGCCCGGCGGCGGCCTGGTGGCCGTGGCGCTGGCGCTGGCGCGTGTCGTGCGGTGTCCCGACGACGACGCTGCCCAGCTGGCGGCGTTCTCGGCCCACGTGCGCGCGCTGCTGTGCCGCCCGCTGTCGTCACCCTCGGCTTCCTCGGCGGAGCCTGCGGAGCTGGCGCAGCGTGCGGCGCTCGTGCACCTGCTCCTGCGCGCCCTCGCCGGGCTGCCCGGGTTCCGCCGCGCATGGGTCGGTGCGCTGGGTGCGGACGAGGAGGCTGCGCGCGTGGTTGACGCAATGGGCGCGGCGCTGCGTGACGGGCTTGGCCGCGCGGCGGCGGCGTCGGCGGAGCCCCGGGACGCGCTGGCGGGCGAGCTGGCGGGGCTGCTGGCGCAGTTGCTCCTGCGCGTGGTCGAGCAGTCTGGCAGCAGCAAAGGCAGCAGTGGCGGTGGCACGCTGGGCAGCCGCGTGTGGCGTGCATCCAACGTGCTGTCGCTGGCAGGCGCCGTGGCGTCTCCGCACGTGCCTCTGGACAGCGTCATGCGTCTGCTGCAGCTCGTGGCCGCCCTGCCAGACGGTCTGGCGGATGCGGCGCCGGCGGAGCTCGAGCGCTTTCTGCTGGCATGCACGGGGCGGCTGCGGCTGGCGTTTTCGCGCGCGGAGCATGGCATGGTGGAGGCTGAGCACGCGTTCCTCGTCCTGCTGGCCGCTGTGATGACCGGCGAGGCGTCCGTGGCGCTGATCAATGGCATGCAGGGGTTCGCCAGGGCGCTCGTCGCGTGGTTCCTCGACGAGCATGCGGCGCTCGGAGGGTGTGCGCCCGCCGATGCTACCGGCGTGGGGCCCGTGGCCGTGGCTCCTGGGCGCGTGGATATGTTTGTGCAGTACGTTATGTGCCTCAAGGTCGTTCTGTCCGAGGTTGGGGATGTCGTCGAGCTTCTGGGCGGCGAGTTCGACCCTGCCTTCTTCGCCTTTGTCGCTGCATGCACGCGTCTGACCCTTGGCGAGCGCGCGTTCGAGGCGTGCCCCGAGATCCGCGAGCTGGCCGCCGACCTGCTCGCCTACGTGGTCACCGAGGACCAGGCGCTGACGATCCAGAGCCTGGAGTAAGTGATAAACCTTTTTTCTTTTCAATTCGCGACTTGTTTAATCTGTAAACTAAAACCAACCTCATTCAAATAATAAAACAAAGACTCTAATCCTCAGTCCACGCTGATCTTGGCATCCAGCGCTGCAAACTCGGCAAAGAAGTGCTCAAACAGGTCCACCGACAGGCCGACGTCGTCGGTGCCGCACACCTCGCGGATGCTGTGCATGCTCAGCAGCGGGTTGCCGATGTCCACCGTGCGCAGCCCCAGCTGGGCGCTCAGCATCGGCCCGATCGTCGAGCCGCACGGCGAGTCGTTGCGCACCACAAACTCCTGCAGCGGCACGCCGTGCCGGCCCGCAATGTCCTTGAGAATCGTCGACGTGACCGACGTCGTCGCGTACCGCTGGTTCGCGTTCACCTTGATCGACGGGCCCTTCTGCAGCTCCGGCCGGTGGTTCTGCTCGTGCTTGTCCGCGTAGTTTGGGTGCACCGCGTGCGTCACGTCCGACGAGATCATGAAGCTGTTGGCCACTGCCTCCTCGAACGACGTCGCCGACCCGCCCGCCATGCTCGCCTGGATCCGCCGGATCGCCGACTCGATCAGCGACGAGTTGGCCCCGTACGCCGACGTCGACCCCACCTCCTCGTTGTCGAACAGCGCCACCATGCGCACGTGCGTGTCCTCGCTTGCTGCCGACTTGCCGCCCAGGCTGTTGACCAGCCCCTCCATCGCGCAGTACGACGAGTTGAGGTTGTCCAGCCGCCCCGAGTAGATGAACTCGTTGCAGATACCGCCAATCACCGCCTTCTGCGTGTCGTACAGGCAGAGCTCAAAGTCCGAAATGTCTGCGACCTCAATGCTCAGCTCCTTGGCAATGCGCTCGAGCAGGATCGGATGGTGCGCCTCCCCGTCGTCGTCGCCACCAGCAGACTTTGCATCGCCGCTGCCGCTGCCGCTGCTCTTGCCGCCGTTCAGCGCCTTTGCGACTGTAGCCAGAATCGGCGTCAGGTGCACCTCCTTGTTAAACTTGAACGTCTCGCCCACCGTGCGGTCGAGGTGGATCGCCAGCGACGGGATGCGCATGATCGGCTCCTCGATCGCAACCAGTCGATGTGCGTATCCGCCACTGCCGTCGCGCACCATCACGCGCCCGGCAACGCTCAGATCGCGGTCGAACCACGTGTGCCACAGCCCGCCGCCGTACACCTGCACCCCGACCTGCAGGAACCCGTTGCTGGTCTTCTTCGACACCGGCTTGAGCTACATGTGTTGATGTTTTTCTTACTTCGGTGCTTGTTGTTTTTCTTTTCATTATCTCTCAAGCAGCGAGAACAATGCCATTCACAATGCCGCATCGAACAATGCGGCTTTCTTTTGTCCTGCTGCCAGGCGAGACAACCTTATGCAATAGTACAGATACAAGATCTAAATCGTTACCTTGAAGCATGGGCTGTCGGTATGCGCAGCAACGATAGAGAGTCCGTTTCCGGGGCGCTACACATTACAAATCAACAAAACAGACATTAGTAGTATGGATATTCACTCACTTCTCACGGGAGCGCCTTCCTCCATCGCTACTTACGAAATTGCCGCCGACCGCAAATGCCACAATCGACGAGCCGTTGCGCGTAAAGAAGTATCTGCCGTTGGGCTTGATCGCCCCCTGCCAGCTCTGCTTCTCCTTGAGCTCGGTGAACTGCGCCCCGCGCAGCCAGTTGCGGCAGACGTCCACGCAGTGGAACGGGCTGGGCGACTTGTTGACAAAGTCGACCAGCTGCTCGGCCTGCCGCTGCAGGTGTGCCTTGGTCAGCGATGACATTCTACGCAATTTTCGTGATATGGCTGTTTAATAAAAAAATAGTCTTGCTTGTTGCTTCCGAGAATAAAAGCGACAGGGTTTATGCTCGAAAAAAAAGGGTGAAAGAAGGATAAAACAAAGTTGAAAGAAGCAAAAGAGAGAAGAAGAGGAAAGATCTTTTTCACCAACTGCTCCCTCTCCCCTCTCTCCTCCCCTCCCCTCCCCTTCGCCACCTTGTCTCTGCTCGCCGTCCAGACGACGGTGTCCAGGAACAGAACGCGCATAAATACACTGCTTGTTTGGGCGTGTGACCCCTGTGGGGTGCTTTCTAACCCCTGATCCTTTATGTCGCCTGGCCTGGCCTGGCCAATCGAAGCAACCCAGATGTCCTGATGTACGCGTCTCTGATTCGCACCATCCATCGTGATCATCTCGGAACCGCAACCCCTCCCCATTCTCACAAAGCATACGTCGCTGTGTATCCACCCGGTCTATGCCTGCCTGCTTGCCTGCTTGCTGTTCAGAGAAATCAGCCTACGCAATTACCGCCTGCATCCCGAAATTGCAGTATCAGAGTCTTGGCTGGACCGCCAGCCAGAAGAAAAGAATAATAATTTGCTAATTTAGACCATTCCATCGAGCCCTTCCATTCATTCGTTGATTCACTGCGTTGGCTTGGCACGCTGTTATCCCTCCAAACACACACAAGATGGCGGCTTGTGCTTTGCTGTAGTATGATGACCAGCTATCACAGTGCCCGATTACAATGGCCACATTAATTGACAACCAAATAAGGTACGTCATTGTCCTAATCAAGCTGTATTGCCAATGAGGCGCGCCTGCAATTCCTATATCTACGTCTCATGGATACCCTTGTCTAGTCTGGGTTAGCCTTTGTACCTACAAGGCCTCCAATAAACCATACAACCAAGCCTGAACCTGAAGTAAACACAACCCCTCCCCTTCCGTTCTCAATTGACAATACCACAATACCACCAGAGAGTGGAACGATCCGCAGGCAAAAAAAAAACCCACCACCCTCACTCATCTGCTAGCAGGATCGGCAGATATAATTTTCGCTTGCAAATCGAAACATTTTTTCTGCTGAAACTCGCACCGCTGCTGCCAGCGGGCGTTCTAACCAAGAGGGGTGGCGGCCGGCCGTCGGAGAAAGATGACTTTGTTTCTGCTCTGCTCTTCTCTCGCTCGCCCTCTCTCTAACCAACCTTCGCATATATATACACACATACGCCTTATCTCGCACTCCTCTGCTTTCATCTAGCTTGGCTTGCCTCTATCATCTCTTTTTTTCTTCTCCTATTTCTTATTCACGCCCCTCCCCTCCCTGCTTTCTTGAGAACTTTTTGACTTTTCTTTTTCATTCCAGCACACACGTCATTTTCTGTATATATTTCCTCCCTATTTTCCTCTATCCAGCCTGGTGGTCCTGCAATTCGCCCTTCTCATTTGCCACAGACTGCACGCTGAGCGCCGCTTCGGGAGCTTACAGCCACACTATTCATATATTGCTATCAGCAACGCATTAGAAGTTGACCAGCACACATACTATCTATCTCTCGAAAGAATGGGCAGACTATCGCTAGCCATCGGCCGGCACAAGGAGAACAGCAGCAAGGAGCCTGGAGATGGGCACGACAACAGCGCTGGCAGGTCAAAGCAGTTCCGGACGTCGCTAAAGGGCCTCCTGCGTCTGCCCGTGGGCGACGAGCAGCGGGCCAGCATCGACCTGGGCGATATCCGCGAGATGGCGAACGAAGACGGCACGCCGCGGCACAGCCTTTCGGCAAAACCGTCGTCGACCAGCACGAGGGGCCATACAGGAAGCAGCCAAGATAAAATCGCGGAGGCGCCGGGCACTACAATCTCCGTCAGTGCACATCCCACCAGCAGCGTCACTTCTGCTAAGGGAATTACCGCGAGTTCCCCAGAAAAACAGGATTTGCAGGCTCCCAACCTGATCGTTGACCAGCAAAGCGTGCAGGCAGATGTCAGTCAGGTGCATACAGACGCAGCGATTGTCTCCTCTTCTGTCCATACCACTGCTGCCACTGCCTCTGCTGCTTCTAATGCTGATGCTGCGCATGAGATGCAAGCAGGCGATGGTTCGGCGACAACAGCAATGGCAGCACCAGCACAGGCACCATCCGACGAACATGCTGCCGAGGATCAGGCATTGACAGCTGCTGCCCTGGCTAGGTATTCGATGATATCAGACAAAATCGACGGCGTCAACTGGAACGGCGAGTCTGAGGACGGCGAAAAGCTCAGCTGGCGGAGGCGAGGCTCACTACTCAGCTCAAAGTTCGCTGCACCGCTGCGTAAAGACGGGGCAGCACGCGTTCTGATACGCAAAGAGTCCACGCCACTGTTCTCGGGCAACGGTCACCGCAACCACCACTTTTTCCATCGTTCGGGATCCAGCGAAAGCGGCGGCGGCGGTGGAGGTGTCCGCTCTTCATTCTGGCGCGGCGGAAACAGCAGCAACAGCAACAGCAGTAGCAATCTGAACAATACTGCCAGCGGAAGCAGCGCAAGCCGTGAGCCAGGCGCCGATCTACAACCCCAGCAGCACAGCATAGCATCTCCGAGAGTAGCCGAGGCTCGTACCGAGCGTACACACCGCTCGTCGTCGGTTCCGTTTTTCACGCCGATTCTATCGCCTGGACCAGGCCGGCCATCAGCCTCGCCCTATCTGCGAGCAGTCGGCAGCGGCGTTGTTGGGAATAGCAGCAGCAGTAGCAGCAGCAGCGGCCGACTGAATAGAAACGATCTTCAAATGAGCCTCGCCAACACGCGCCAGGCCATAGATCGCTTCCCCAAACTTTCGATGATGGGTGGCTCTGACAGCGGTAGCCCTGCTGGACTGCCGTCGCCAGCAGCGCACTCGAACGACGGAACTGTGGTTTCTGCAGCTATGCCAATGACATTCCTGGTATCTCCACGACCGCGTGCGAGCACGACGAGCAAACACGTGCTGAGCAGAGTTGCTACGAACAGCCAAGAGTTCCGCCACGGCAAGCGTACGCTGTCTTCGGCTACAATCCCAGTACTCGAACTCAATGTTCCGGCATCACCCCGTGCGCTTGCTGGGGCCGTTGACATGTCCGAGTTTGGTGTCGGCAGCTCGGAGCTGACTGCGCCTAGCACAGCTAGCAAGAGCCCGCTGCTCCCGCCATCTCCGATATCCACCAGCACGCCTGCACGCAGCGTTTCCAGCGTCAAGTTTGAGGCTCCGCAGGATTCAGCAAATGATGAACAGGCGGCAGCCGAAGAGCTAGCCGACGATTTGCAGTCCTCAGATGCAGTCCACGAGACCCACCGCATGCAGGTTGTCCACGATCCATACACCGGGCGCAAGATGATCAACCAGTACATGATTATCCGCGAGCTCGGTCGTGGTACGCACGGAAAGGTCAAGCTGGCCTTTGACACAGTGACTGGCGAGTACTTTGCGATCAAAATCATCGACAAGGAGTCGCGCGACCGGCGGCTGCGACTCGGTGCGCCTGTGCGGACACATGGCAATACGCGGATCGACATGGATAAGATGGAGAAGGTCAAGCGCGAGATTGCGATTCTGAAAAAGTGCCGGCATCCGAATGTCGTACGGCTGCGCGAGGTCATCGACGACGCCCATGCACGGCGAATCTACCTGGTCATCGAGTACATGGACGGCGGCGAGATCAAGTGGCGCGATGACGACGGATTGCCTGCTATGGATGCCTCGGAGGCACGCAGTGTGTTCCGTGATTTGGTGTTAGGCGTCGAGTATCTGCACTACGCTGGCGTGCTCCACCGTGACCTGAAGCCGCAGAATCTGCTCTGCAACAAGGCCGGGCGTGTGAAGATTTCTGACTTTGGAGTGTCGTTCCTGAGTCGGCGGCAGGAAAAGCCTCGCAAGCCGCGAAACGCAAACCCGCTGAGCATTGTCGTCGACGGCAAGGCGCCATCGCCACTGCGTCCTGCAGGAAGGGCACCTGCCCTTCAAGGCTCGCTACTCCACAGGTACGCGTCCCAGCCGCTGATGAGCAGCTCGCTTGCGCTGCAGCATCGTAACAGCTCGTCGGCTCTTCGGCATAAGGCATCAGTTCTGTCAAAGGAGGGCTCAATACTTGCGCATAGCTCGCGCAACACGCAGAGGTCTGTCAGCAGTGCAGGCATATCGCTGCGCTCGTCCGCCGGATCTCACAGCAGAAACCAGCTGCTTGAGGATCAGTTCCTGCGACCGCTTGGACCGCCAAGCCAGAGCGACTCGTCGGCGGCAGGCATGGGTATGACAGACGAGTTTGGCAATACCGGCACTGAGCAGCAGCCCCAGTCGGCACCGATCAGTCCAAGCCCTGCCATGTCGCCTGTGTTCAAGATGCCGCCCGAGTCGCTCTCAGCGGATTCCAACGTGTACGATCCATTTGACTCGTCTGACAGCAACGAGTTCTTTTCCTCGGACAGCGAGAGCGACTACGGCAGCGTCGACGAAGACAAAAGCGACGATGACGACGACGAGAACGGCGGCGGAATTGTTTTTGGCGCTGCCAACATTAGTCTGGTCGAGCCGCCAGCGCCGTCCTCACCGTCAACCCGCCCACGGCATGCACGCAAGGGCACGCTGGGCGAGATTAACTGCACCTACAACGAGAAGGACGAGGAGCGCGAGCTTGCCAAAACAGCCGGAACGCCTGCCTTCTTTGCGCCCGAGCTGTGCTGCACGGCAGAGGAGCTGGCCAGAGTGCTCAAGGACGAGCGTGCACGCCGCCTGGCCCATTCCCGCCTAGTCTCACGTCATCGCGGTC
Organism: Coemansia erecta; assembly: GCA_027574685.1. Taxonomy (NCBI): domain Eukaryota; kingdom Fungi; phylum Kickxellomycota; class Kickxellomycetes; order Kickxellales; family Kickxellaceae; genus Coemansia; species Coemansia erecta. The sequence goes on from JANBOJ010000110.1 coordinate 17,314, forward strand.
GCCACAACACCGACCCTGTTGCTGCGCCCACTCCGCAGCTGGACTGCGAAGCAGACGACAGACCCAAGTCCGGCTCTAGCGCACGTCCGTCATCGCTCTATGTCGAAGCATCGCAGGTTCCGCGGCTTGCAAAGAGGCACTCTACCATTGTCTCGTTGCTCGCTCGTCCGTTCTCTCCCAAGGCGCGGCTGACCAGCATTGGCAGCACAAGCAGCGCTAGCATCCAGTCGTCGGTGGCGCCGCTGCCCGAGGACGCCGAGGCAGAGGAGGACTCAAGCCTGGACGAGCCGCTTCCGGTAAACGTCATTACGCCTGCAATCGACATATGGGCCATGGGCGTGAGTCTGTACTGCCTCGTGTTTGGCCGAGTCCCGTTCCGCGCATCGAACGAGTTTGAGCTGTTCAACATCATTCCGCGTCGCGCCATCGAGTTCCCTCTGGTCCTCGAGGCATCCTCCGAATCTGACGTCACCAGAACACTGCCACCGCTGGATCATGATCTGCAGGACCTGCTTACCCGGCTGCTTGACAAGGACTTCCGGACGCGCATTACGATTGAGGAGATCAAGCAGCATCCGTGGGTTGTGCGCGACCTCGACCACCCGTCGAGCTGGGCGCAGGAGACTGACCCGGCACACAGGCCGTCGCTCAACGTCACGTCGCAGGAGGTTGCACAGGCTGTCGTGCCAAAGCAGCGCGAGCAGAGGGGATTCCGTGCGTCGGTCCGCAGGCGCATCTCGCAGATGCAGAGCACGGCCACCAAGACCAAGTCGTCGCTTGAATGGCTAAAGATTTGGTGACCATCTCACTGTAGAAACGCTGACAAAAACAAAATGTTCTTTTCTACAAAGAAATATATCGATCAGCCAATCACAGCAATCAGAAATTGCAAAGTCGTCGCCTTTGCTGGTGCAAAGACATGACCAAGCAGCCATGCTTCGATTTCAAGCAGTATCTAGGGATTTGTCATCGCCCGTCGCCATTTGTAATCGACTGGGTATAAATTTCCGGCGTTTTCGTATCAATCCCTCCTCCCCGATTCTTGCATCCAACATCCGACATTCGTCTTTTCTCTTCTCTTCTCGTCTCTGCAACTTAATAGCTGTACCATCTTTCCACCCAAACTCTCAACCATGCCCAAGATCTTCGTCATTACCTACTCCACCTACGGCCACATCAACAAGGTCGCCGAGTCCATCGTCAAGGGCCTTGAGAAGGCCGGTGCCGAGGTCAAGCGCTACCAGATTGCCGAGACTCTCTCTGACGAGATCCTCGAGAAGATGCACGCTCCTCCCAAGCCCGACCTGCCCATCATCACGGCCAGCGACCTGCCCGAGGCCGACGGCTTCCTCTTCGGCTTCCCTACCAGATACGGCACTGTTCCCGCCCAGGCCAAGGCCTTCTTCGACTCGACCGGCCAGCTGTGGGCCAAGCAGGCCCTTGCCGGCAAGCCTGCTGGCTTCTTCTTCAGCACCGCCTCGCAGCACGGTGGCCAAGAGACCACCGTCTTCACCACCCTGCCCATCCTGGCCCACCACGGCATCATCTATGTTCCTCTGGGTTACTCGAACGCCCACCTGTTCGACAACGGCGAGGTTGTTGGCGGGTCTGCCTGGGGTGCCGGCACTGTTGCCAACGGCGACGGATCGCGCCAGCCGTCCGAGAAGGAGCTCGAGATTGCCGAGCACCAGGGCGAGCAGTTCGCCAAGGTCGCTGCCAAGCTTTCTGCCTAAGTTTCTCTTTAAAAACCGGCATCGCCAAATCCTTGCCTTGTCGTAAAGGATGACGTGTGGCGTGAGGGTCTAGAACGCATGTTTTTACTCTTATAAATAAATGAAGTAAATAGCTTTTCAATATTGCGTATGGCATTTCATTTTTGTCTCCTCGTATGCATTGTGCGCATGTTCTGCAAGCTTGGACTGCATGGACTGAGGCGACAATCAGGCAGCAGCTGAGCAGTGCATAAAAATGAAAAAAATCAAGACTCTTTATAAATGTATATAAATCGGCATACGCTCAATCTGTCTGTTAGAGCATCGCCGGTGTGTTTTCCGGCCAGGTTTCCTTGACAAAGCGCTGGATCTTTTTGCCAGAGTGCCTGTCGAGCACCTTTTGCGCCCTGGCCACATCGGCATCGACAATCTCCTGGAGCTGCTCTGTCGACATCTGCATGTTCTTGATGGCCTTTTGGATCTTGATTGCAAACTTCTCCTTTGTCCGCTGCTGCTGCAGAGCCTTCTTAAAAAGCCTCTTGTCGGTAAAGACAGCGCTCTCGTCCATCTTGGGACTCAGCGCAGCATCTACAATCTTTGTCTCGCTCTCAATCTGCATGCTAGCCAGAGACCTGACCAGGTAGCTAAACGAAACCTCTGCCAGGGGCTCGTCCGTGTTTAGAATCTCGATCATGGCCATCGGCGCATTGTCGCCCTTGCGGTTGCCGATCGGGATAATGCGGGTAAAGCCTCCAGGGCGATCGGCAAACCGCTTGGCATAGGTGTCCATCAGCAAGGGAACGACGGCCTTTGGCTGGTAGAGATACGCCTCAATCTGATGCCGGTCATGCACCGAGCCGCGCTTGCCCAGCGTGATCATCTTGTCGGCCAGGCGCCGGAGCTCCTTTGCGCGCGGAACCGTGGTCTCGATACGTCCATGCTTAATGAGATCTGTCGTCAAATTGCGAAGCACTTGCCGGCGAAGCGCCGACTTCATGTTCAGCTTTCTGTGTGCGCTGCCTCCGTGCATCCTTCCTCTTCCTCTTCCTCTGTGAAATAATACTTTATAAATGTAAACGACAAGCGAATCCAAGAGACAAGGTGCGAAATTTCAAAAAGCTGTAAGCCAAGAAACAAGAGATATCTGCTCGATCAGATCAAATGGATCTAATCTGCGAGTGGTCAAGTGGATGGGTGTCTGAAAGTAAAACCTGTCTGTTTATTGCTGCTGCTGCGCAGTTTCAGACTCTTACTTCACTACACCACAGCCAGTTTGTTTTTCTTACCTACTTTGTTCAGCCGTATATTTTCTCTTTTACGTATTTTTTCTTTGACAAATACAATGTCGCAGTTCCAGAATCAGCAGCAGTCAAGAGGCGAGTACGGTGCCCAGGACGGTCCGCTATGCGTTGAATTTGACACCGACGAGTCCACCCGTATCCAGCGGCTTCTTCGCCAGAAGCTGGGGCCCGAGCATGTAAGCACCCGACAGGGCATGGGCGGCACGCGTCTGTCCTACATCGAGGGCTGGCGCATTATTAGCATTGCCAACGAAATTTTCGGATTCAACGGCTGGCGCTCAAGCATCCAGAACATGGCCATCGACTTTATGGACATGGGCGAGGGTGGCCGGCTTAGCGTTGGTGCCAGCTGCGTAGTCAGGATTACCCTCAGAGATGGCACCTATAGGGAGGATGTCGGATATGGCATGATCGAGAACGTCAAGTCGAAGGGACAGGCGCTTGAAAAGGTCAAGAAGGAGGCTACAACCGACGCTCTTAAGCGTGCAATGCGGCAGTTCGGTAATGTTCTTGGCAACTGCGTGTATGACAAGGAGTATGTCAAGAACCTAGTTCAGGTCCAGAAGCAGACAAGAGGGCGCATTCAGGAGAGCTCGCTGTACCGCTACACCGACCTGGAAGAGACCCAGCGTATAAATCAGCCGGGCGGCGCTCAGAGACCGCAAGCAATTGCCGGGCAGCAGGCTCCTGACAAGCAGGTTCAGCAGCCACCTATGCCACTTTCAGTACAGAGACCACCAAACCAGAACCAGCTACAAGCTGTAAATGTCGACGAGACAGCTAGACATCGCCGTGTGGTGGGCCAGCAGGCCGGCACGGGTACCAGATCTGAGCCATCAAACAACATATTCCAGCAGAGCGGAGGTAGGTAGATGACAAGACCCAAGCAGGCTAGTGGTCCAGCTGTCTATTGGCTCTGATTCTAACTATACTTTTTAACTACCCGTTCAAACCGGACTGACTGTAGGAATGGACGAGGTCTCAGACTTTGACATGGATGTGCTGGATGACGAGGGGGTGCTGGATATGATTGCAGACCTCGAGACTGACAGGCCCATTATCCATGAGAGCCCAAGCTCGTTCGGGTTTGTCAAGGCATCGAATCCGCAGCAGCAATACCAGCAACATCAGCATCCACAGCAGAACACTCCTCTCCGCAGCACAGTGGGCAGTGGAGACAGCCGGCAATCAGCATCAGTGCCGAGCGCTAGTGCTGCTGCTGCTAGCGGTCACGCGCCGGGAGCAGCCAGCGATGCAGCCGGGCATGCGGCAGGAAGTGCCAGCACAGGAAACATAAGACAGATTGCCGGTGGCGGTATGGCAAGCTCGGCTGCGCGGAATCTTAACAATAGCTTTCGCGCAATTGGCAATCAGCATCAGCAGCAGCAGCAACAGCAGCCGCAAGCGCAGTCCACGACCACATCCGCAGTAAATACAATCACCGACCGTCCTCGCTCATTTGCAGAGATCACACCATTTATGTCCACTTCTCAGAATAGCTCGAACGCCTCTTCGGGATCAAACGGTCGTTCTGTGGATTCCGACACTGGTAATAGTACTGGAAATAAACGTCAGTTGCTCGGCTAGTGCGTTTTAGCCGTTTTAGTCTATACATTTGCCTTTGTCAACCTATTTAAACTCTTAAAGGAATATGCTTGTAAGGGTTAGCCGCAGCGGCATTTTAGTGAATGTTATAAACAGATGTGGTATGGTGTTCTACTTTGATGACGAGCAGCAAGAGATTGCGCCCTTGTTGCAGGATATTTTGGTTGGAAACACATCCGCTGGACGCTCCGGCAGATCAACAACCGCAGCTTCATTGTCAGACTCGGCTTCGACAGTGCTCTGGACCCCGCTATCAATGTGGTGGTGGTGCAGAACCGGTGAGCTGACCAGCGGGAACAGAGAGGGATCCATGTGAGCATCCCTGCGGCATATCAGGAAATAGCCACGCGGGAGGTCGGTCTCGACATCCACCGGCTGCAGGGAGTCGTAGAGCTTGTCTACGTCGCAGAACCACGACGGATACTTGTAGCGTGCGCTATCCAGAACCAGCGCCTGGTTGGTTTCCGGATGGTAGGCGCCGATGGGCGAGAAGTGGCCATCGCCGGTCTGCCCGAGAGCAGGTCTAGAGAACGAAAGAACCATAAAGATGTCGTCCCTCTGGGTGACATACCTGATGTCTCGGAGGAACTCTTCCCGGGTTGCGGTCTTTCCGCGCTTGGCAATCACCTGCGCGTGAGAGCTGGCGAGACAGAGGAACTGGTCGAACGTAATGCCGTTGGCCTTTAGGTCAGATTCCGTACGGCACGACTCGAGGAGCTCGTCGCTGTACCAGCGCCAAACACCCTTCCAGGTACGTCCCGGATCGACCTCGAGTGCGTTGAGAACCATGGCCAGCGAGCTCGGACCGCAGTAGGCTGGCTCAGACTGGACGGTAAAGTTTCCGGCGAGGTTAAAGTATCCCTCGGCAAAGCCCTCGTTCAGGGACTCTTTGAACAGCTTGCGCCCCTCGGGCGAAGTAAAAGAAACCAGGTTCTCAGGGAGAGCTCTGCGGTAGAATGACTCCTTCTCCTCCTCTACCGAGATTGTTGACTCGTCAGAGCTCTCCGGCGGAGGCGTGGACGATAAAGTGGCAGTCTTCTGCTGAGACTTGCAGGAAAGCTGTGCCATTCGTTCCATTAGGGCCGTTTCCGAAGGCGAGATGTTGGATAGGCGGCACAGGCTGGTCATGGTCTGCTTGACGCGTATGCTCTCTGCTATGTCATCGCTGACTAGAGAGGATGCGGATGCGGATGCGGATGCAGATATAGACGGAGGCGTATTCATAATGCAGATAAAGTCACTGTTTGAACAACTGGATGCTGCTGGTGTTGTGTCGACCGAATGTAAGGACGATATGTTCTGGCGGGAACCCGAAAGTGCACAGCGATATATTGTAGTTAGTGGCCGAGGCGATGAAAAGTGTGTAGATGTGCAGAAACACGAACAGAGGCAGGATGCAAGCGCTCCAGGGGTGCTCTTTTTATACAATAGAGCCCTGGCAGTCGGCGACATTTTGTACAATAGCAATGTCGCTATGCGAAAAGAAAGGTGTATTGGAGTCCGAAGGAAGCACTGACTGATAGATACAGGGTGACAGAGTGCCGGTGACTTTTGCAGCAAAGAGCAGAAAGCGGTTGCAAGGGGAATATCGACACTTTGTAACAATAAGGTGCTGAATTCAAAAGAAATAAGGGTAGTGAAAACGAACAGGGGAGAACAAAGACTGAAATCCGGCCTGCAAGTGCAGCTGAGTCATGCTGCCGCGAGCTTTTGATCCGGGGATGGCTGCTGCGCTCAAGCTTTTCCTCGGTCCGTTACTGGTTGCTGATTGGCTCAGAACGGAATTGGTGCTTTTCCACGGCTGCAAATAACTGGCAGGCGAAATTGGCGCTTGAAAATTTTTGTGGCCACGCCGCCAAAACCCCTCACAAAAAAAAGAAGCGCGACTTAGGCAGAGAAATCATCTGCTGTGTAGACGGCAGCTGACAGTGCCTGGACTTCGCGCGATGCACTGACGTTTTCGAGATACTGATTGGGAACCCCGTTGAGGATCTGGTGGCCCTCGCGTGCAATGCGCGGCAGCAGCTGCACAATTACTACGCGGCTCTCGGGAGCAACCGAGAAATGCTCAAACTCCCTTACTACGTCTTCAAGGTTTGGTGCTGCCTCGCCCTCGACCGTAGGAGGCAGCGGCGCACATGGGGCCGGTGCAGGAACAGGCTCGGGGAAGCTCTCCTGCAGAGACTCGAGGAGCTGGGCAGTCAAACGGTCGACACAGCAGCCGAGCACGTAGGTAAAGTCGGTGCTCTCGATAATGTCGCGGATCTGGTCCAGCAGACGCACAAACACGGGTGTAAATACATGCTCGGCCTCTAGACGGTTTGCTGCCAGATACTCGCCAACATTGGCGTCGCCCAGAGGGAGCAGAATCGACGGCAGCGTTTGAATCAGACCATTGTCGCGCAGGCGGTTGTGGATGCTTGAGAACAGCCCGCTCAGCTCGCGGTGCGAGACGCGCTCCTTAAGCGGCAGGTGTCCGATGCAGTGGTTGGTGGCATCCAGCACCAGCGCCATCAGCTGGCGCCACCCGCGGTTGATAAACCACCAGGCCAGCATCAGAAAGTTCTGCTCGTCGGCCGAGGACAGCCGCGAAACTAGACGGCCCTCGAGCGCAACCTCGTCACCTGCATACTTGCCTACGACCGAGTCCAGATAGGTGCTCCGGCCAACCATGCTGAGCTGGACGTGAACGAGCATGGTCAGCAGCGACTCGGAGTAGACGGCGATGAGGGTCCGTGCAAAGCTCTGGACCTTGATGTCTTCCCAGATCTCGACCTTGGTTCTCCTGGGCACATCTATTGTATGCGCGGTTTCTTTATCGCTTGTGTTCTCACTATTCTGCCGCGAAGAGCTGCTGCCGTTGCTTTCTCCATCCTCGCCCTCTTCGCCGCTGCCGCTCTTGGGTGTGTGGTGCTTATTCTGGCTATGCTGCTGCTGTTGCTGCTGCTCATCACCCGACCATACGTTACTAGGTGATGCAGACATCCTTTGTGCTGGCGTGTGGATCGCTCGAAGCTCTGCGATCAGCCTTTCGACATCGACCTCGTGTAGCACCTGCTCGCTGAGCTCCGGAAGCAAGCTCATAATCGTAAACAGGCAGTCTCGCTGGTTCTGGTCAAAACGCCTGCGGATGCCGTCCTTGGCAGCTCTCTCCTTTGCCGAGGCTGCCTGCATCTCTGATATCCGCCCAAGCAGCAGCTTTCCCGAATAGTACAGGCCGCCGGCGACGCCTGCTGTGATAACCAGCTTGCGCTGGTGTCTCCTGACAAATGCCCACGCGCTATCTAGCATTCTCGTTAGATAATTCAAAAAAAAAAAAGATATACAATTCAGAGGACGCTGAAGTCTTGTGCAAGCAAAAGGAAAAAGTACTGCCAAGTGCTCCCACGGCTGTGCATGTACTGATTGCTCTGATGGCAAAAAGCACGTGTCATATCTGCAGTGCATCACATACGCAGCTCTCGGTGGTAATTCGAGACCATGATCACCGGATTAGATAAGCTGCTTCTAACCACGGTTGTAGTATTGGTCTTGGATCCAGAGCTGCTCGATTACTGCCTAACCCGGCTCACGCGTCTCTGTGCCTACTATTCAACCTTCAAGAGATAGTGTTATACGGAACACAATTGCTTTGAACAAACATTCAACCATTGTTCTTGTATGGTTTAAAATGCCAAAATTTCTGGAGCGCAATATGACCCCTATCCAAACAATCACAGGCAGACAGCTGCTATTTGCTTGCCAAATTAGCGGATGTCTATTAAATAACACTGAACCTGATTTTCAAGACAGCCGGCATTTATTAAGTGTTTAATAAAGCGTTCATCCGCTGCCGGAAGATGACACATTGCGCTCTCACAAAAAAAGTCCCTGCGACCCGTATTACACCCCCTTATCAGCACCCGCATCTCTGGCGGGCAGCTGCGAACCAGGTGGGACAATGTGTGATGTCATGTAAGCGGATCACATATATCACCAGCATCTTTGCGCCAAGAAACCGGTATCTGTCGACAACACATGATGTCTGTGATCCATGTTGTCATCTGCTAGCAGAAAAAATGTTTGCCTGTTTTCTTGCAGTGCCAACACAAAGACTGTGAGACTGCACATAGACATCAAGATATAGAAACACGCAGTAGAAATCGAGACTGCCAGTGAAGAAGTAGCTGAGGCAGAGGTGCAGACTCAGGACATGCGTCGATCGGCATTCTTATTTCCGGGCTTTCTATGCTCTCACTCATCTGTCCAATGCCGTCTGTTTTTTTTTTCATTCCAGGCTGGCTGCCGCATATTTGCAAGATGTGCATTCAAACAGACGCTTCTGCTTTCTTGCATGACGCGTTTAAACACTGTTTGTTGGTGACCATTAATACTCTTTTCTGTGTCACGTCGCAGCTGGTGTTTCTGATGACAGGCCAGCGGGATAGATGCTCAACTGACTCTGCCACGAGAGCAGAAAAAGGCCGTATTAATGGCCATTCTCTGTCGCTCCTATTCGTCATTGCGGTATCTGCAGGCGGCAGCGGTCGTGTTACTCTTGCTGCTTTTGGCACTCTATTCCTGTTCCCACTCTTGTCTCTCACTCTCAATTTGGTTCACCGGTATGCAAACAATGGCACCAAGTAGTCAGAGGGAGGATATTAAGAGGGAATGGGGAACGAGGAGGAAACCATCTGCTTGTTTGAGTGGCCCTACTATTGTTGCCGATGCAGATGCAGCTATTCTGCGGCCTATTCATAAAAGCGCAGGCCTGAAGGGAGTAGCGCAGAGGAGAAGAGGAGGGACGCAGTGAGGGAGAGAGGGAGAGACTGCCCGCCGTCGTATATATAGACATATATTCGCGTGCTTCCGCCGTCAATCCCTCTCCTTTCAACAACTTGTTTATCCTTTCTCGCTGCTGCTTTTAATCATCTCCGCGTTCTGGCACTCTTTCTTTGCGTCGCTCTTCTATATTTACACTTTCTACATCCTTCTTTGCCCAGAAAGGCAGTTCGCACGAAAAATCTTTTTTCCACCATCGTTCCAGAATATCTGCGCATTTGTTCTGTGCTCTTCCCAACGAGATCAGCCAATCCTGTGTTTGTCAACGCGGGCTCACAGTCGCTTCCCTACTCGCGCGCCCTTCTCCTTCTCCTCTGTAAAACATCTCTCTTGTAATCCGACATTGGAACGAACCCATCCCTTTTCTCTTTCTCTTACTCTTTATTTTTCTCTCGCTCGCTCTCTCGCTCGCTCGCAATAATCAATAGGCAGTGAATTTCGCAATGAGTCTAGGATATCTACGTACCTCCAATGCCGTCCTTGTTGTCGGCAGCGATACTGACAGCAGAAGGTCAGCCAGCGAGCCATTGCCGCCGAAACACACAGCCAATTCCAAGCCCGCAAGGTTTCCAAGCACACAGCTCGCGCCTCTGGATATGTCGATGGCAAAGTGCACTTTAAGGTCTGACCTGCCAACCCCCGACGAAATCCACACCTCACGCTCTGCCCAGCTGCCTCCTCCACACAAGCTCCTTTTGTCCCCGGCGCCACAAAATGCTAGCATTCTCTTTGGACCCAAGTTTCCTACGCCAGATAGCTCTGCCGACGAGGATGCAGGAGGGTTTACACCGTACTATATGGATCGGGTAGAGCCCAAGGCTCGCGAGCTGCAGCGCTCGTCGCGCTTCTCGCTCATCCGGAGGCAGCGGACTCAGCCAAGCGAGCCAATGGTCTCTGCTGGGCTGCCATCCCCGGGATCTTCCTCAGTGTCCAGAAGCTCGTCCGAATCGCAGCAGAACTTTGACGAGCAGGCAAGCCCTGCAATGCGTCTCAAGCGGTCGCTTTCGTCGCTGATACGCAGGTCTTCGAGCATGATGCGCCGAAACAAATCACCCATTCTGCAGTCGACACCCGAAACCGATGCAAATAATGGCAGCATTCGGCAGACCCGCAGCGAAGACTCGAACCGGAGCTGCGTGTTTGTCAGCCGCAACTCGAGCATGTCCTCTGACAGCACCTGTGGCGGACTCAGCACCGAAGAGGTGTCGTGCGCACTGTCGCTATCACATTTCTACGTGTCTTCGGCAAACACCATGGTCTCGCCTCTTGTTGGCAAATCGATGGTCCTCGTCAAGGTCGTCATGGATGCAAACACTGCGGTTGTCGTGTCGGTGATGCGCTCGATGGTCTTTGCCCGTGCACGCGAACGCATGCTTACCAAGCTCTTCCAGGGCGGCGTGCCCTTTGTCGAAACAAAGAGACGCAAGCTCGTGCTTCGGCGTCCGGAGGATGGCGGGATTGTCGCTGTTGTTGGAGATAATCCGACATGGCGCAGCATCATGGATTCGGTTGGGCATCCATACCAGTGGCTGCGCGAGGGCAGCACGGCAGTCAACTCGCCAAGAAGTGCTGAGCCCTACACAGACGGCGTGGTTGTTGGGCAGCGGGTTTGTGCCAAGTCTGAGATTCGCACCGTCCCAAAGCTAACGCTGCACCTTGTTGATCCAGGCGATGTGGCCGACATGTGTAGCAGCACCTTGTAAAAAAACCCCTGTAATGAAATTGAATCAAATTTACAATGCTCTTTAGTGTCCGCAAAAGATGAGGACATCGTTCTATTTTTGTCTGGAGATGAAATCAGCGCCACTGAGCGCAGTGCTTCTGGTCAAGTGGTCACATACCATTGCAAATGCTGCGCGTCAGTGCATTTCCGTTCGTGTATCCTCTATTCGAGGTCAGGGCTGTGTCATGGTGTCGGAATGCCAAGTCCCTTCCTCATGCTCACTCTTTTCTTTTAGTGGAAGGAAATAGCAGCTGCGCACACTGAAGCGCAGCAGAAACGCAACAGTCACGGATTGGCTCCTTTATGTATTCCTCATTTCCTTAGGTCTCTTAGGGGCCAAGCTCAAAGCGCAAATGGCAAAGCGGAATGAAGCATATGCTGATTGATGATGCCAAGCTCAAAGAATAGTCTGAAAAGAAAAAAGGGTGCTGTTTGACTGACGCCAGCAATACACATTATAAAAAGAGCTACTGTTGCTTTGACGCATTTTTCCGCATCTTCTCCGTCCGTTTTCGCTGAAGCTCTTTTTCTCTCCTCCTCTTCTTCTGCTCATATTGTAATTTTTCTGCCTGAATATCTAGCGCACTTGTTTTCTCTCTTTTTATCTATCGACTGAAGCATACCACGTTACGCATAAACGCTGTCTTGCGCACACACACACACACAAACTAACGTTCTACTCTGACTGAATTCTCTACAGCAAACCTGAAATGGTGAATCTTCCTCTTCCGCAGAGCCTCGAGAAGGAGTGCATCAAGGCGTCAAAGATTCTCAACTCGTTTATCACGCCTGGCGGGTTCGGGTCAGACAAGTACATCCCGCAGAGCATCCTTGCCAACGCAAAGGGCATCGCATTTCTGACGGTGCTCAAGGCTGGTTTCATCTGGTCCGGCCGCGTGGGATCTGGTCTGGTCATTTCTCGGTAAGTGTTGATTTGTTTGAGCTAGCCTGGGTGCTTTTGGCACTGAAATCAGCGCCGGAAGCAATAGTGAGCGGCTCCTGGCATCTGCTAATTTCTCTGTGCATGTCTGGGGGTGACGAAGAATGCATGTTCCAAAGAGACGACGCGAAAACCTGCTTGCTGCTACTATTCTACCCCTGGCCCTACTGCTGTTCAGACACTAATAATCTAATACCCTGATTTTTTTTCTTATCTCTGATAGTCTGCCAAACGGAACATGGTCGGCACCATCCGCTATCGGAACAGCCGGAGCTGGCGTTGGAGGCCAGATCGGCGCTGAGATGACCGATTTTGTTATGATTCTAAACACCGACTCTGCAGTCAAGGCGTTTAGCCACGGCGGAAATCTGACGCTCGGCTCTAACCTGACAGTTGCTGCCGGCCCCTTTGGTCGCAGTGCTGAGGCCTCCGGCGCCATCCGCAATCTCGCGCCCGTGTTCTCATACAGCAAGTCTAGAGGCCTGTTTGCCGGAGTCTCTCTCGAAGGAACAGTCATGCTCGAGCGCAAGGATGCCAACGAGAAGATGTACGGTCGGAGGGTTAGAGCCGGCGATCTGCTGAACGGCACTGTGCCGCCGCCGCCTCAGGCCGATATTCTGTACAGGGCACTGGACCTCAAGGCTGCTCCGATGCTCGGCTCTACCTTTGACTCGCAGACTCCTGCCTCTGGGCCCTACGGCTCGACCACTCCGGCACCCTATGGATCGCCCGCCTCGGCTTCTGGTTACGGCACAGCTGGCTACGGCGCAGGTGGATACGGCGCAGCTGGGTCAAGCACTGGGCCGGGAGCTCCCTACGGCGGGACCTCGAACTACGGCGCTAGCTCAAACTATGGTGCGAGCTCTAACTACGGTGGCAACTCGTCTCATGCGGGCACACCTGCGCCCGTTGGCGGCTCTGCTTCGTACCTGAATCGCAGCATCAACGAAGACATCAAGAATGATCTGCCTGGCTATGGCAATGGAGCTAGCACATACGGTGCCGGTGCAAACAACTATGGGGGTGCTAGCAACTATGGCGCTGGTGCTAATAACTACGGCGGCGCTAGCAACTACGGAGGCGCATCGAGTACATACGGTGCTGGCGCTAACAACTACGGCGGCGGAGCAAGCACATACGGCGGTACGGCTACCTACGGCGATAACAGCGCTCCGGCATACGGCTCTGCCAGTGTGCACAGTGGCGACAACAGCTACCATTCGGCAGCTACTGGTGATGTCAAGAGAGGCCCGCCTCCTCCGCCACCTGCTCGCAACGATACCAACAACGACCGTCTGCGTGTAGTGGCCAAGTACGACTTTGCAGGCCCCGAGTCTGGAGATCTGGCATTCACTAAGGGTGACATCATCACGGTCACCAAGCGCACCGAACGTCAGGATGACTGGTGGGAGGGCATCTGCAATGGCCGGTCGGGAAGCTTCCCGGCTAACTACGTCACTTTGGATTAAACAGACACATATTTTTTTATTTCGTTCTTCAGCTTTTTACAGTGCAATTACAAGTTTTCTTTGTTTCGTTCATCCCCAAACTATAACCGAGTGCTTCGCTCGCTACTCTCAGAGTTGCGCTGCTCCTGCTCGCCATGTAGATATGCATTGTCGTTATCTGCGGCTGTCGCTGCGATCGTAGCCAGCGTGCTTTCGAACCGGACCGCGTGTGCATCCTCATTGCCCTCTTCGGCTGCTACCTCTTCGCCCATGCCCAGGATGCGCTGTTCCTCGTCCTCGCTGTCTTCGCCAGCAAGGGCGTGGTACCCGTCGCTGGGCCGTCCACCAACAAAATCCCTTAGCGCCATGACACCTGTCGGCACCAGCTGGAAGCTCCGTCTCACGAGGATGCCCAACGCTGCAAAAGCAATAAGCGTCATAAGAGCGATGGCCAGGTATGTGGTGCCCCAGTCGTCATTCGACGGATGCCGTTCAATTGGCGGGTGTGGGGCGGGAGACGGTGGTACCGGGTCTTGCGGCTGGTCGTTGCCACTGTCCTGACCGTCCTGTGTTGCGTGCGTCACGCGTAGTAGCAGCAAAAGTAGTGCAAATGTGTATCGAGACATTATAAGGCTTTTTTTAAAGTAAGAGAAGTGGTGAAAAGCAGAGAAACGTGAGTTCGTGCGGCGATACACACATGGCAAACGTCACGGACACGGCACGTGAATAAAACGGCAAAAGCTTGCGGATGCGTTTTCTCACTTGTCACTGACAAGTGCATCATCCACTTTTTCTCTCTTTCGAGTGCAGAGAAACTTAATTGCCTTATTTTGTATACAGCAACTTATCTTGGACATGGGAAACTCGCAATCGACAGAGATTGACGGCGGAAATCGGCGGCACAGCGGGTCGCACCACGGCACAGGTGCAGAGGGTGCAGGTGCAGGTGCCGGAGGAGGGCTCACGCACCGTCTGTCACGGCGGTCAAAAGGCGGAGCAGCTCATGCACCAGTGCCCGTTCCGGCAGCGACAGCAGCAGCGGGTGCTGTCCCGGCAATACAGGTCTCGGCAGGCGGCGATGCAGGCCAGTACCAGCAGAGGAACCACGGCCCTATGGACATGCTGTCTCCAGTTGTCGGGTCGCCTCTTCCAGACTCGAATATGATGATTCCCGGACAGGGTGGTCCACGAGGTGGGCGTGGGATGGCTCATGTGGCGGTTCCCGAAGCTATCCCGCAGACACTGCCGAACCAGGGCGGGCTTGCGCAGATGATGGGTGCACGTATGATGGAGCCGGGTGTAGTTGGACGGTCGCCACGCAGCGGTGTCTCAGACGACCCTCGCATCATGGGCAGCCTGGGGATGGCTATCCCGGGACGTCGGAGCAGCGGTCTTGCCAACAGCTTCTCGCCTCGCGACGACGGTCCGCGCACTAAGGTTGTGCCGACACTTATCCGGTGGACAGAGCCCGGAACCACTGTCTATATGTCTGGGTCGTTCATCGACTGGCAGTACAAGATTAGGCTGCATGAGAACGAGGGCATGTTTGGAGTTGTGGTTGATCTGCCGGTGGGAACACACTGCCTAAAGTACATTGTTGACGGCAAATGGCGTTGCTCGAATCGGTTTATCATTGCGCCGGACGACGATGGAAACCTGGTGAACTACTTCAAGGTCGAGGACGTTGTCGAGGAGGAGGACCAGGAGAAGGAAGACAACGTTGAGGGCCTCGATGCATCTGCGCTGTCCAACTCGCCTCCCGGCGAATACGGCAATGCTATTCCCGACCTGGTCAAGTACGCGCGCGAGTCGACAAACAATAGACGCAACGAGCCTCCTTTGCTCCCTCCCCATCTGAACCAAGTTCTACTGAACAGCACCGACATCCGCCGGGATGACCCGAATGTATTGCCCGTGCCCAACCATGTGGTGCTTAACCACCTGTATGCGTGCTCCATCAAGGACAACGTCATGGCTGTTTCAAGCACTTCGCGCTACCGCGGCAAGTACATGACCACGATATACTACAAGCCAGTGACACCGCTGAACTAAGGCAACAAATAGGTGTGTATATTGTTGCTGCTATTGTTTTATTCTTCAACTTTTAACATTATAAATTCTATTTCATTCACCTCCTTGAATAGTGTCGGGGTCACTGAAAATTATCTTGTATGTAGTACCGGTTCCTATTGTTTACATTAGAGCAGAGCCTGTGCACAGACTATATCACTTTACCTTTCAGATAGCTGAAATATCCGACAAGACCTTGTTAACGCCACTCGAACTTGCTATAGATGCCTGCGAATACATCAGCAGCCGTTATATAGTGTGCATACACGCCAGCTCTCTACACTCTGTGCTGGATAGAGCTGTATAAATACTAGGATGGACAGCACGAGAACGCGAGATCCAGAACTCCAAGTTCTGTCGTCTATCCACCTCTAGCGTGCGCCTACTCCGTTCCTTATACATAGCGTCATGCCCACTGTTTCGCCAGCGTACATCCTGTCCGATGAGGTAGAGAACGACCACATACGGACAAAGCGCGCACTCGAGTGCCATTACCAAGCCGAAGAGACGCTTTTGAAGGTAACCGAGGAGTCCTACGCAGCCTATGAGCGAGCGCGCCAGGTATACGAGCAGGAGATCCAAGCTGCCAAGGACAAGATGGCGGCTGCCGAGAGGGAAATCGGCGAGGCCATCTGGAAGGCCATGATTGACAAGGAAAACGCGACTGCGGCTGCCAGCAAGGAGCTAAACCATATAAAGCAGACTGTGCTTTCCAAGTATCCGTTCCTCGAGGACCTTGGAATCAAGCTCGATATGCCCAGTGTCGGCGTCTCTACACTACAATAGAAATAGGGAAATGCTCAAGCATGTCACGGGTTGCATTTGCCATAATTCGATACAACACAGCATGCAACTCAAAGTCTTGTTTCTTTGACCAGCCGAGTTGTGCTTTTTCTTGGGTCAGTCTATTCGACGATAGAGCAAACACAGCCAGACTGCCAGCATTATCCAACATATCACATATTTCCTTTAATCTGTACCACCATATATACACATACACAATATCTTTGAGAGATGAGTGCCAACGGGGGTGGAGGTCATTACCACCGCGACCGCTTTGGATCTGGTCATTCGGGTGGATACCCCGGCAGCAATAGCAACAATAACAACAACAACAATAGCGGTAATGCAGGCAGAGGGCGGGGACGCGGGCGAGGCCAGGAAACAGGTGGGCGCGGACGTGGTCGTGGCCGCGACGCAGCAGGCAGCGGCCATAATGGCGGCGGCAGCGGCGGCGGTAGCAGAGACCACAAGCCTTCAGGTGCAGGCGGGCCCGAACACGGCAAGTCAGGACGCTTTGTTCCAGTCAAGGCTCCCGGGCCAACCCCAGCAAGCTCAACACCATGGTGCGCCATGTACGTGATGCCATCTAGCGCACGTCCTGAGGTCGGTTTAACCGGTGAGAAAATTCCTGGTCCGTTCAGTCCGCCGCTGCGCCCAACAACATTCGAGGCAATGTCGCGCAAGCCGCAGGACGTGCTGCGCAGACAGAACGAAGACTTTGCAATGAGGCAGCGCGTGCAGCAGCTTCTCCAGCAGGCCAAGACGAGTCCTTCTGGCAGCTTAGGCAATTTTGTCGGCAAAATGTCGCACAACAACAACAACATTATTCCCGTACTCCCGCGGCCGGATACGGTGTAGACATAATAGCACAGCTTTTTTAATAGTAGTCAAACGATACAAATAGATGGGGTTAAGTTATACAATTGATCTGAGACGTGACGAGAGCAACGGCGAGGACTCCGACACGGGGCATACGTTCTGCTTGCAGATTGGGCAGAACTTTTTTCTGGTGGTCAGCCACCGGTCGATGCACTTGACATGGTACTGGTGTCTGCATGGCAGCACGCGCAGCTCGTCCTCGTCGTCAAAGTCGTCGAGGCATATGGCGCACTCTGCAGGCTCGCCCTCGCGGTATTTTGAGTGGTAGAAAGTCTTCACCGGCAGGCTGTTGACAAAGTCAGTCGGCGCAAGGTCACGCAGCCTGTGCTGGCGCAGCCGCAGGCGATAGAGTACATAGATGAAGCCCATCATGAGCATTGGCGACAGGATGGTGATGAAGAGCACGTCGAGGAAGGGCAGCTCGTAGTACTCGTTGCGCACAAGCTTAATGTCGAGCCCGCTGCTGCCAGCATCGCGGGCCGCCTGGCGCAAGCCGTTGTACTGGCTGCGTGCAACGAACGACGACGGGATGTGCACGTCGGACGTGTCTCCCGACGCATACATGGTTATTGGCAGGTCGTACCACGGGTCGCCGACCAGCACTGCTGCTGCACCCGACGCCTGCATATTGCGCACCTTCTCGACAAACCCGCACCCGCCCCGCTCGATTAAGATGATCCAGCTCTCTGACGCATCGACATGCTTCGCCAGCGGGCTGCAGCCGTCGATGTTGTCGGGCTCGATGTCCTCGACCATTAGCAGCTTGCCCATGAGCCCGTCGTCGCCCAGGTGCGATCCAAACATGGCCGACCGGTCCTACACCATTTCCGAAAGCACATAAAATGACACGATATGGATGTGAGTTGCAATGGATTTCACCGCGGCAGGTACTGCGTGCATATGGATCGACCAGCAATCGCTGCACATTCCACACACAATAGAAAAATTATTCCTATTGCCACTGCCCACTTTTGTTCCATTCACCACTGCCTCTTCCGCCTGCTCACCCGGTGTTTTTGACTGAAATGGCAGGGGACATACATGGGTCCACGTGAAGCCCTCCCCCACCACCACCACCAGCTTACGACATGTCTTCTCATGCTTGCATGCCCAACTCGCCTTTTTCCCACATATTATTGATCGTTGATATCAGTGGAGAGAAAAAGCAGCAGCAGCAGCAGCAGAGAAATTGGGGCAGTTGAACATAGACAGGCATACAGATAGACACAGGCATATGTACATCACGGCGACACTTACTTCAAACGTTGCATTAGTAGACTACAGGGCCAAAGAGGGTAAGAGAAGAATGCAAGGCTTATTAGAAATATGTGTGCTCCTAGCAAAACAACAAAGTGCCAAAACAACAGACCGCGCCACTTTGCACCATGGCCACGCTTGTTTCATACCTCTACAATAATCGACGCCGACGCAACTCCCGCTCTGTGCCCGCCCTGGCGCAGAAGCCCCGATGGCAGCGCAAGCAGTAGAATACATGCAAGATATGCAATACACTGCGAGTGTACGCTCCTCATGGCTGCTTGTGTCCTTTTTGGAACCAGCTACGTGTGTATATGTGTGCGTGCGTGCGGATGGGTATACTGAGAAAAGAAAGACAGCTAGTCTCGTTTTTGAATTGGAAGCAGTGGGGAAATAAGTAATAAAGAGTATCAGCGGGTTTAATACAGAGAAATGAAAAAAAGAGTGGTGACGAAATATTAGAAGGGCGAGAATGTAAAAAAAGAGCGGTGCAAAAAAAATTATAGCGGAGGAGAGAATGCCGAGTCCAGTTTAAAGCCCCTTTTATATTTTTTTTCGACTGTTGGAAGCCAGACAAATGGATAGGTCACCTGCTCCAACGAAAAACGACAACATGCATGCATTTCAGGAAAGGGCTGTGGTGTTCCCAGTAATCAAAGCCACATAATAGAACCCGGTTTTTCATCTGGTTCTGCTTTCCGAATCTCGATGTGAGCGGTAACTGCCAAGACGGGGACTGGATCTGCAATTCCACAAGGGACTCTATAATGAATTTTTCAGTAAGGAGGATGAAGAGGGTAATGGAAAAAAGTGTATAATAGTATTCCGAGCAGGTGACATCTATCCGATCCAGCAGTGAGCTACGGCCGACGCGACCAGCAGCAGCAATGCTGTAAGGCCAATCGCCGGCACTGGGCGCGCAGCCGCATTGGGATTAAAGTTCCTCGGCACACCGTCGTTGGTGCGCTCGTAGCGCGAGATGTAGAACGCAAACGGCATCGCATACTTGATCAGATACCCGGCGGGCACGACGTCGCTCATCCGGAACCCAATGTCGCCATCGTAGAAGAACATGGTGTACCCGCTGCCCTCGCGCATACCAACACCCTCGGGCACGTCGTTCTTGGTGTCCCAGAAGAAGGACTTTTTCTCGCCCGTGACGTTGGCCGCAATGTCGTAGATGACCGGCTTGGCCGACGGGTCGTGCGGGTCCTTGGGCAGCTGGACGCTGATCATCAGCTTTTCGGGAACTTCGATCACGTTGTTGTCGTACTCCCACTTCAGCTCAACCACGGAGTCGAGCTCGAATAGGGGCGTGTGCACGGTGCGCGGCGGCACGACCATCTTCATACGCCCCGGGAGCTTGCCGGCGTCCTTGTCGGCCTTGACGCGCTTCAGATACTCCTTCTCGGCCTCGTCGTCGCCCTCGTCATCCTCGTCGTCCTCCGACAGCTTGCGCGTCTTCGACGGCTTGTTCTTGCTCTTGTGGTCGCTGTCGTCCTTGCCGTGGCCGCTATCCGATTTTTTATCTGCGTGGCCATCTTTGGTGTCGCCGTGGTGCGCGCCATCCTTGGATGTGCTTGTCGGCGCCTTGTCATGTGCACCAGACTTGCCTGCCTCATGGGCATCGCCTGCCTTTGCGCCCTTGCTGCCATTCTTGTTGTTGCCGTTGCTGCCGTTGTTGCTGTCAGCAGCCTGCACCGCCTTGCCGCCGCTGCCGCCATGTGTCTGGCCACCTGACGCCTGGCCCTGGTTTCCTCCCCCCTGATCATGCTGCTGGCCAGATGGTGGTGGTGGTGCAGCAGCAGCGCGAATCAGCCCAGGCACTAACCCTAAATCCTCAAACTCCTCCTGGCCATGCACGCCTACTGCCGCAAATGTCAAGGTTGCGCAGAAAACTGTCAACCACCTCATACTTTTCTTTAGAAAATAGGATAAAAGTAAAAAAAAATTGTTAGTGTCTACGGCAGTTTAGAGTATAATATCAACAAGCAAACAGAAGACACACACGAGAATAAAGCAGCATCTTCTGTGCGCTATCGGTTTACAGTGTATGTTGTAGACATGTCGGATTCATTTGCCGACAGCATGGCTACAACATATCTATTATTCTCAGTTGCGGAGAAGAATAACTCTATAATAATAATGACTTTTGTTCATGTAGCAGACACGCGTGGCTCGGCAAGACCACGAGGAGAGCAAAAGAAATATGTTTTACATTTCCCCCCGCTCGCACATACATGTCATACGAGTTTACGCGTAACCTATTTGTTCTCATGCTGAGTATATCGAGATAGAGAGAGCTCCACAAGCGGTAAATTGATAACAATTAGAAAAAAAATTATAAACTACGCGCTGGGTGACGGAGCTTTCTCAGAGACAAGTAGGAACGTACTCCACTTGCAAACTTTCGCAGATCTGCACGCTTACAGACCGCTGGTGACCTGCCAGACGCGGATGATGCCGTCGGTGTAACCGGCGAACAGCACGTTGCCGTCAGCGGACCAGGCGAGCGAGGTGCACTCGGGCTCGCGGGCGTCCTTGCCGAGACCGACAAAGTCGGGGCGCAGCTCGCACACGGCGGACTTGGACTCGAGGTCCCAGACCTTGATGCACGACGAGGTAGCGGCGCACAGCCAGTAGCGGTTGGGCGAGAAGACGAGGGCGTTGATGATATCGCCAGCCTCCAGCGAGTACAGGTGCTTGCCGTCGTTGAGGTCCCACAGCATGGTGACGCCGTCCTTGCCACCCGAGGCGCAGAGCGAGCCATCGGGGGAGATGGTGACGGTGTTGACGTAGCCCTGGTGGCCGTAGTGGTTGGTGCGCAGCTTGAACTTGCTGATGTCCCAGACCTAGCAATGGCAGAAAGGAACGAAAAAGATGGCGGTTAGTCTGGCATGATCGGATTCAACAAGAGTTCTGCACTAGGCAGTGAGGATCATACGACACGATACAATCCAGATCGTATCGTATAGAATGCGTGCTGTCTCAGTAATTACAAAACGTGGTTTGTTTTTGTCTCATAAGCACACCCATTTGGTAGGGCAGCCTCTGATGTAGCAATTATTCTTAGGCATCATCGACGCTGCCAGACACAGCCAGCAGCGCAGCACGCATACAAACAAAGAGCAAGCAGTCAGCACCGGGATACATACCTTGACGACCTTGTCCCAGCCACCCGAAACAATCAGAGGGTTGCTCGGGTTGGGCGAGAAGCGGACGCACGAGATCCAGCCGTTGTGGCTGTCATCGGTGATGTTGTACTTGCACTCGCCGAGGGTGTTCCAGATCTTGATGGTCTTGTCGCGCGACGACGAGATGATCTGACGGTTATCAGGCGAGAACGACACGGACATGACATCCTTGGTGTGGCCGACAAAGCGACGGGTGGTCTCACCAGTCGACAGGTCCCACAGACGAAGGGTGTTATCCCACGAGGCAGACAGAGCGTACTGGCCGTCCGACGAGATAGCAACATCCTGCACAAAGTGGCTGTGGCCCTTCATCGAGCGTCTGGGCACACCGTAGTTCACCTCGTCGCGGGTCAGCGACCAGAGGAACAGGGTCTTGTCGCGCGAGGCAGAGACAAGGATATCGGGGTTCTCGGCAGTGGTGGCGAGAGCAGTGACAGAGTCACCGTGACCTATAGAAGAGAGAGAGAGAGTCGAAAATGAAAAAGAGAGTGTGAGGGAGATTTAGCAATTCGATCTGGCCGATTCAGTCCTGCTAGGCGCAGCATGCTTTCTCGGTGTTAAAAAAAACCGGGAGTCGATCTATCTGTGGCTGTGATACGCACCGACAAGGGTACCGCGGAGGACGAGGTTGGCAGACATGATTCAGGCTTTTTTCTCGGTTAGAGTAAATTCAAAATTACTAGGTGAGGAAAAAAAGGAAGAGAGAGAACCCCCCAGCACACTAATGCCCAAGCGCCGGTGGGGTTTTATAGTATCTGCCGCTGGCTCCCAGGCATCAGCAACACCCACCCCCCTGCCTTGATGGAAAAATTTGCGGCTCGCCAGATCGGTTCGACTCGATGGGGGGAATTGCCGGACCGCTGAAAGCCGAGTCGAGGGCAGCAGCGGCTGATTGGGCCGCCGCGCCTACAGATCGTCGTCCTCATCGTCGTCCTCGTCGTCGCTGACCATGACGCGCCGCGGCTTGCCGCTACGACCGGCGCCCTCGCGGCGGCCATCCCGGCCGGCATCCCCCTCCTCCTCATCGTCATCCGAGTACACGCCGCGCTTTGCGCCGTTGAGCCTGCGCGCAGCCATCTCCTCCTCCTCCTCCTCGTCATCAAACTCGTCCCGCGGACCGACCTCCAGCTCCTCATCATCATCGACCACAAACCCGTCGTCCTCCTCATCCACATACGCGCCGCGCACGCCACGTGCCGGCATCTGCGCAGCAGCAGCAGCAAAGCGGCCAGGCTCGCGCACACCCCGCGACCGGGCATACGACGACGAGGCCGGGCGGTCGGCGACACTGTCGTCGTCGACGGACAGGTAGCCGGTCTCGTCGTCGGACGCGTCGGCGCGTGGCGCGCGCCCAGCCTGCTGCAGCTCGCGGGCCTCGCGGCGCTCACGCGTCTTCTCCTCCTTGCGGCGCAAGCGCTCGCGGCGCTCCTCCTCCTCGACGGCGCGGCGGGCCAGCAGCTCGGGGTCGGTGTCGATGTTGCGGAAGCGCGTGCCGCGCGCGCCGGCGTCCAGCGAGACGGCGGCGGGACCGGCGGCGCGGGCACGCACGCGGGCCAGCAGCTTGGACACGGCCAGGCGGCCTGAGGCGGACTGCACGGACTGGCGGCACAGCCACTGGTCGGTCAGCCGCGCGTGGCTCTGCATCATCAGCGCGCTGGCGTGGTGCACGGCCGCGTAGCAGTGCTGGCCGCCGGGCGCCACGAGCGACTCGGCCGCGATGCTGTACGACTCGGGCGTCGGCCCGCCGACCACAATGGTGGTCGAGCCGTCGGACCAGCGCACCAGCCGGGCGTTGCTCTCGCGGCCCATGCGCCCGTCGGCGGAGGCTGCTGCGGTGGGCCGCCAGCGGATGGTGTTGGCGATGATGCCCTCGACGGCCGTGGCCATGTCGGCCGAGACCGCGTCCTTGACGCCGTGGGCCAGCGCGCTGTGCTCGCGCGGGATCAGGTCCTCGTACGCCGCGGCGGCGAACGGCCGCGGGTCCAGCTGCAGCAGGTTGGGCGTGCGCGCCACCACGTACTTGCCGTCCGCCGACCGCGGCTTGGCCAGCACCGGCACCGCCACGTCAATCACCGCTGCGCTCCGCTTGGCCGCATGCTCGCCATCGCCGTCGCCATCGTCGCCGGAGTGGTCGGCGTCGTCGATGTCCATGGCGCTGCGCTGCTTGCGCTTCGCCGGCCGGCCCGAGTCGCTGGCCGACGAGTCGCCGTCGAACAGGTTGTCCAGGGCGTCGCCGCTGGCGGCTGTGGTGTGTGGCGGCGTGCTGGCGCCGTTTTCGTCGTCGCTGTCGCCGCCGAACAGGTCGTCCGTGGCGTCGTGCGCTCGGGGCTCCGGCGTCGCCGAGGCTCGCGTCTGGCTGCCGCCCCCGCGTGCTGCCTTCGACGGCGCCGACCGCAGCGCGCTCAGCGACGAGCCCTGCCGCGCGGAGCCCTCCGAATCACTCGCGTCCGAACCAAACAGATCGCTCATTTGTCTAGACAGTACAGTATATAATAGTAAAAAAATAATAAGGAGGGGGGAGTGAGGACGCGAAGACAAGGCTTTTGCCCGATGGAGCTCTTCGCGTCGCCCGCGTTCTCTTTTCTTTCTCTCCTCCTCCTCCTTGCCGCCCTCATCTGCATTTCCTTCAATTCCACTGTACTTGTACATTTGCAAGCAGCCTTGTCCAGCGAGGCTAGCCAGATTCACGACGCAGCAAGCAGCCTCTCTACCTATCTCTCTCTTCCCTCCCCCGGACGGAGTCCGATGCTCGAGCAGGTGCGCCTGGTCCTTATCGCCTTTGCCATCGGATACCTCACTCGCCACTTCAACCCGCTCAACTGGGACCAGATCAAGGAGGTGGTTCTCAACAAGCTCGGAGAGCTCTCGCCCATCCTCCTCGTCCTGCTCGGCCTCACGCTGACCGCAGCAGCCCTGGGCCTGATCCTCTGGCCGCTCGAGAAGATCGCCGACTGGGAGGCGCAGCGCAGCAGCGGCTACAAGTACCGCACGTCGGCCAGAGAGCACCTCAAGCGCAGAGGAAGCTTCTAGCGTCTCTCTCTCTCGCTTCGGACTAATGACCATGCCGGAGCCCAGCGGCGCCGGTGCCGCCGAGCATATATTCAAAGTCTTCTGGCCCATGCACCTGTGCAAGCCGGCCGCCGAAAGCGGCTACCTGGTCGGGTGGAACCTCGGCCGCGGCAGCATGGTGGTGGCCAGCCAGGCGTCGCACGCCAGCGCCGAGCAGATCTCGGGGTACCTGGCCGAGTACCACCGGCAGGCGGCAGGCACGCATACGCCTGCGGCGGGCTCGCGGGGCGACGGCCCAGGCAGACGCTTCTGGAGCCCGCTGGCGCGGCCGCCGCTGCAGCCGCCGGGCATCGTGGGCTACCTGAGCCGCGAGGGCGAGGGGCTGTGCGAGCACGACGTGCGCGATGCTTGCGACGTGTGGGTCGACGCGTTCACCGCCCGCACGCAGGTGGCCTTCCGCGCCATTCGCTGCCACGGCAACGCGCTGCCGGCACGCGTCATTCTGATCCTCTACGAGGAGAGCGCCGACAAGCCGTGGCACTTCTACACCGCGTCGCCTATCAGCCTCGACCTGACCACGCTCGACTCGGGCGACTGCGCGCAGGCCGTGGAGCTCGCGGTCTCGCCAGACGACCAGAACGGCCCGCCGCTGCAGCACGTGCTCGACCACATCAACGCCACGGGCCAGCTGTACATGTTTCTTGAGGGCAGCGCTGGCAGCAACGACCTGCAGGCCACGCTTCCGCCGAATGCAGCCGCTGAGAACACTGCAAAGCCAGGGGCTGCTGCTGGCCACCCGGCAGTCATCGCCCTCGTATACAGCCTGCTTGTACGACTGTCGGAGTACTCGCGGCGGGCCCTTGATGTGGACTTCTTTGACGGCAAGCTGAAGGACTTTTCGGCCGTGATCCAGCAGCTCAACCTGATCGTCCGCCGCAAAACATACCTCATCGAGCAGTGGGGCGCGTCGTACTACACGCGCCGGCCGGCGAACGGGCGGCGGCACAATGCGCAGTATGCGAGCTTCTGGAACAGCGCCTGGGTCATCGCCCTGGACCTGATGCTCGGATGTCTGGTGGGCATCTACCTGGTGATGCATGCGCGGTGGGTGAGCGAGTTCATGCTGACCACCCTGCGCAAGCACACGGTGACGTCGCTCGAGCAGACCATCGACTGGCTGCGGCGGTGGCCGGCCGGCCTGAAGCTGAACAACGGGCTGGACGGCTTCCTGGCCGAGCTGTTCCTCTGGCTGATCCACTTCTGGACCGTGATCTTCCAGCCGTTCACCCGCTGCCTGCGCATCGTCGTCATCGTTGCCGGCTGGTCGGGGTTCGTCGGCGGTTGCTCAATGCAGCTGGCCATCCTGTCGGACACGCTGACGCTGGCCACGCTGCACACGTACTGGTTCTACATGGTGGCTACGCGAATATTCCACTGGCAGCAGGTGACGCTCTACTCCCTGTTCAACCTGTTCCGCGGACGCAAGCACAATGTGCTGCGCAACCGCATCGACAGCTGCGACTACGGCCTGGACCAGCTTCTCATAGGCACAATCCTGTTCACCCTGCTGACCTACCTGTTCCCCACTGTGCTCGTCTACTACGTGATGTTTGTCAGCCGCCGGCTGGCCGTGATCATGGCCCAGGGTCTTCTGGAGATTCTCCTGGTGATCCTGAACCACTGCCCGATCTTCTACATGGTCCTGCGCCTCGGCGACCCGCACATGTTCCCCGGCGGCGTGTCCTACGACGTGAACTGCCGGACGGCCCGCAGGTTCATCGAGGCCGCATGGGTCCTGCCCGGCGCCCCCGTGCACCTGTCGAGGGACCCGATCCCGCTCTCGGCGAGAAACCGCCTCAACGTTACAGTTGTGCAGATGAACCAGGTGCCCATGCCCTTTGAGGCTATATTCTTCCAGTACTACCACGTGTGGTCGCAGTTTAGCGCAAGCTACTTGTCGCTTGGTTTGCTGCGCTCGCTGGTCGTTGGCGATGTTATCCGTCCGGTTCCCCGGCTCCAGCACACCATGATTCCCGGGCTGTCTTCGTCGCCGTCGTCAGCCTCTTCTAGAAGTGACCATGTTCCTGTTCAAGATGCTGCTGCATTCGGTGGGCAGTCTGCCGATGCTTCGGATAGGATCAAATCGGAATAAAAATACAACTACCTGCTATACGTTAAATTAAAGCAATTATTTAGTAATAAATTGTGCTGTGCTTTGAATAAACCGCATTTGAGCATTAGCTCTACTCGACTATCCAGCAACACCGTCAAACTCGGTTCACCTCCAAGTTTTTCACATCTCTTCCACGACACCGCAGTCCTGCGCCCGATCTACTGCAATGACAACTTTACTAGGTGGTCCTGGCATGCTGTGCAATATCGGAGATACTGTGAGAGTACCACGGGCAGCACACAAACATGTCTGGCAATCTTCGTGGGACAGGAGTCGCAAGACTGCACAAGGTTTACTGTCAGAATAACATCGGTGTACCAATCTAGGTTTGTGCGCAAAATGGACGACGAGGAGTAATCGACCTATAGAGGTGTATTAGTATCATGTAAATAAAAAATAATCGAGAAAAGCGACAAGATGAAGGAGGATAAGAAAAGAGGCAGGAGCGAGCGTTGAATTATCCTTCCCAAGCGGCGTAAATGAAAAGGACAACTGCCGCTACCTTATTCGATTGTTTGCGTTCATATATTTTTGGTCACTCACTCTCGCTCTCGTTCACTCACAGTATTGTGAATGGTGGGTGAGCGAGATCAACATAGTAAAATGCAATTTATGCTGTGGACAGTACTGGTAACCATTTTGCCTGTAGCAGGCTGATTCTAGCCAAGGCGCATATGGTGGTTGCCGATTATTTGGCTAAACATCTACAAGTTTATTTTCTGTAGTTGCTTCCGTCTGGTTCTACATGTGTCCACTGGTAGGGCGTTGTTCATGTTTATTTTCTCATTTCTTAAATAAAATAGGTTTAGAATATACGAAAACAAAACGTTAGCCTGCAATTCGAAAGCAACAAAGTCTTGATAGTAAAGAAAGAGTAAAAATACGTTAGTAAAACAGATAAACTTAAAAACAACAAACATCGTGCGAGGCGCATACAATAAACAAACAAGCATTACATTGTCAGATCATACTCTTGCAACGCGCAGCCATTAGCGAGTTCGCTTGGCTTGGATAGCGTGCATGTCCTGTTTATCAATTCACGCACTTGTCTTTCGTTTGCAGTGTCATCAAAGAATGCCTGAGCAGGGAGAGTCCAGCAATCTTGCCGAAACAAGATCGGCTTACATACTGGACTGATCTCGGGGCATGATCGTACTGAAGATGAGATATCCAGCAACCTCGCTGGTGCAGAGGTACCCGTTACCAGAGTGCTATTCTTGACAAGCAATTGCAGGCAGAAAGTCAAAAGTCCAGAAAAATCAAGGTCTAAAACTGTAGTCAGAAACCTCGGTGTTCCAGTCTCATGGCTCGCCTGAAATCTAGGATAGGCAGCTGGATTGAAGACAGACCCTGGTCCTCGCCTAAGCAAGAGCCCTACTTATTCCCCCAGGTTCATATGATCCGAGTAACAGAAACCTTTAGTTTACCCAGATATAACTATCAAGTAATCGGCCATACCGAAGCAGTATCCACTTCCCCATTCCAATCTGCCTACTATAGCTAGCGGCTCTAATCAACAAACTCATCTTTGCCCAAGCGGCAGGTAATCTTACTTCGACAGTGAGAGGTTCTATGAAGCGCGCACTTGAAAGTAAGAATACTTTCCCGCAATGAGTGGGATGTGTGGATGCAGGCAATAATCATATCAGATAGGGTAATGCTCGGGGGTGTTCTGGTCCTTACCATATGCTTGCTTCTATGTGATGATCCGTTCGTATCTGTTATCTCGGCGTGCCGCGTTTGTATTAGTGATATGCTTATAGAAAGAAAAAAGTCGTGGATAAAGAAATTGAAGAGAAAAGCCAGCGAACAGCAGCGTCTGCCTTTAAATATCTACAAGTACTACGGTTGCCGCCCTTTCCGGGATTTTGGGGTTGAGAGAAAGCGCTGCGCCACCTTTCTCTCTCCATCGTTGTTGTCTTTTTTGCGCAGCTTCTTCTTGTGTGCCATTCCCCCGCTTCTCCACCACCCGCACCCTATCTAATTCTCACATCCCGCATCCAGCGCCAAACCACTGCGCATGGTAGAGAAAAGGCATTCATCGACACAAACTGGTTCCGCTTGTAATAGACATTGTTTCCCTTTTCTGCAGGACAATATTCAGTGTGAGGGGATAGGTGTGGCTTGAAAAAGCACTGAGAGAGAGAAAAGTCATATGATGACGACGTGTGGAGCTGCTGCAACCCAAATATTTCCTACTTGGGCTTGTGCAACGCATGTGGCAGCACATATAGCAAATCGTGCATGTGGAATATTACTTTGAATAACAGCAGCTGGAAAGGCGTGTTTTTTGAACAGAATATGACAGAATAGCTAGCCTATTCCATAAACCAGAGACACCAGTGCTTGAGAGAATTAGCGAAGAAAAGAGGTTCTGCACTGAATGTGTGACATATCTAAATGCGACCGACGCTACTTTTAGCAGTGATCTGGCTGTCATCGGCAAGAAAAAAAAGACTTCAGGCGGCACCGCATCCATGCGCTGTTGCTAATATTTGCAGATTTTGTTTTTAGACGTCTACGAAAGAACGCTTCAGTACTTCATTAAATTTTAGGCTGGGACTGTAGCGACTAAAACGCTTTTTTCTGCGTCTTTATCGCATATCATTCACTGCGCAGATGTATTACTATAAAAATTAAATTCACGTTGCTAAGACGTACTCTAGCGAAATAATAATATTAATCGCAGCAGGCTCATATATTATTTTGCTGAAAGCAGCAATAATGTCTAAACTCAAACCATACAAATGTCTTGCTTGTGCCGACCAGCGCCTGTTGGACAACAGATGTAGCAACGGTGTAAATATATTTACATGCCATGGTATCTGTATGTATAGTATCACTGCTGATATTCGCTACGCCGATCCAAAAAAATACACTGTGGCACATGTATTCGGGTGTGTGAGGGAGGGGCAGGATTTTTTTGCTAGTTGCGTATTTTTTTTGACCCAACCAACTCTGCCACAACCTTTGCATGACAAAAACCAGGCGAGGGGCTGAGGGGCAGAGCGGCTGGGGTGTGGACAGCTTGCGTATGTGTAAAAGGGGGAGAAGTAGTATTGCTGCCGCCAGGAAAGGAAATTGAGGCATGTTCCGCTGTCCTTGGTGAGCTGGGTTCGTCTAGCGTCAGCATTATAAATAAGATGGCATATCCAGCAAAATATATTCTCTTCATCTCTCGCCCTCAGCATTTTCAGACCTTTCAAAGCTATTCACAATGACTTCTTCTAAGAGAAACCACTCATCCTCGTCGGATGGAACGGACGAACCCCACGGGGATGTTAACAGAGCCACTCGCAGACATCGTTACGCAACAGCATCAAGGATGACTTACAGGCGGAGTAACCGCCGTTAACACACGCTTCAAAAAGGTACTCGCGTCACTGAAACAGCTAGACCGTCAAATTCTGCTAATGTATCTGATATTGCAGAGGCTATCGAAGCTGCTGTGCGTGACTACGAAGCCACCACATTTATTTTTTGGGACCACTATTTTGACGGCCCCCAATTGCTGGAGCTGCCTGACTCTTGGTGTATTCCAGCCGAAATTGTTGAGGCTGCGGAGGATGCCGTCGCTCGCCTATGCTCGCCCGATCACTTTAACATTCCCCAACTGCACCACTCATCCAGCCCACCCCCGAGTAGCGCCACTGAGAGTGACAACGAAACCAGCGATAGCGACGGTTACACATCAGAATGGGAATATACTACGGATAGTGATTCCGAATCGGAACTGGCTAGCGACGATGACATGACAAACCTGGAGCTGGCTGGTATCAGCAATGTGCCTGAGCCCGACGACGCCAGTAACAGCAATGTCTCCGAGCCCGACGACACTAGCGACAGCAACGTATCCGAGTCTGACGACCCTAGTGACAACGACGTATTCGAGCCCGACGACCCTAGCGACAGCGACGTGTTTGAGCCCGACGACGCTAGCGACAGTAACTTGTCCGAGCCCGAGGACACCAGTGATAGCGACGTGTCCGAGTTCGACGACAATAGTGACAGCGACGAAGACGAGACCACTGCCGCCCGCGACAGTGATGAGTATGTGCCAAGTCTTACCAGTGACAGCGATTAGCTCGAGACTGCTGACGCCGCTCTCATACCACGCCGAATCGATGCATTTTACTCTGCTATATTTGCATAGCTTTGTTTAAGAATTAATGACCACTATGAAAAAAATAAAAGTATAAATTACCATTTATAACTCTTAGCACCTCAATATTTGCAGACGTTACTAACACTTTTTTTTCGATATTCCACTTTTCACTATATTGGCATTTTGAAGTATTAATATTCTAATGGCAGCACAGTGTGGCGAAACGGTGAAAGCACATGTACCGGGTGTTTTCATCAGCAAAGCTGCCGCGTACCCCCTGCTAACACTGAGGGAAAGACAGTCCTGGTGATTCGGATAGTGGGTATAGAGTCGAAGAACTAGGCAATCGGTGAAACAAGCATGGCCGATCCGCTGGTCCGCCGCTGGCTTTACAAGGCCATTGGCTGGGAACGCTTATGCCTGGCTCCATCGATGTGTGGATCCAGGCGAGCGACGCAGTGGCATACTCGATGGTAA
>JANBOJ010000111.1:0-48721 GCA_027574685.1 Coemansia erecta
GCCACCCTGCAATGACCCCTGTTGCGACCCCGTTGTACCTCTACACGGAAACTGACGTTAACAATTAAATTTTAGTCTTTTTCTAGAGGTATTTAATAAGAGCGCGGTAAGTTATTCCGCTAAAAAAAAAAAAAAAAAAATGTGTGCTTTTTTTCTCTCGCTTCCTTACACATATTCAGCCGGCCGAACCGCCGGTTACAGTCACCGTTGACACGTCTGCAGTTGCTGCGGGCTTTGGCAAGTGGTCCCGAGTGATCCCAAATGCTCATGCGCTTCACGGTCTGGCGGTCTGGGAAGTCTACCGCGCCCACGCAGAGATCAGCGACGGCGAAATCAAGACAGGCGATCAAATGTTTATTAGGTTTAAAACGGCGGTAACTCTACGGGTCTTGCATGACCTTCATTATGTGTATGCGATACACAAATCGGACAGAATATTCCGGGACCGCTGGCTTAAGGTGCCAAACCGGTGGTTCCACATTGAGCCAGGCGGGCCGGACCAGAACGACAAAATTGTCTTCTCCGGTTCCTCTCCCTCTGACTCTCGGTTCAAGTACTTCGTCGATTCTAACGGACACATCTGCAGCACCACAGATGAGCCAGCGGCCGATCCGGCCACCCTGCAATGACCCCTGTTGCGACCCCGTTGTACCTCTCATGGAAACTGACGTCAACAATTAAATTTTAGTCTTTTTCTTGAGGTATTTAATAAGAGCGCGGTAAGTTATTCCGCTAAAAAAAAAAAAAAAAAAAAAAAACTGTGTGCTTTTTTATGGATAGCGTGTACAGCCCGTTGTTTCTACAGTTCATTACCTCATATAACATAGTTTTATTACAACTGAGAAGCCAAATTTGTTTGACCTTGTCATCTCACAAAAAAAACACCGATGTTACTAATTTTTGTTTTACTATTTTTAAGGTAATACTAAGACAGTAGCTTGTTGTTTAGCTATTTAAACAATTGACCTCTACTAAATATTTATTTGATTGCTTCTGTAACAACGCAAGTGATTATTCAATTGATTTGTTTGATAAATATATTTGCATATGTGGGTAATAAACATGCGCATCTCACACAATGGATTATATAAATCTTCTTGCCTTATTCTTTAAAGTGGTATTGAAAAATTAATGAGGCATATTAGTGGACTTTTGTATAAAAGATCCATTTAAATGGAGACTTGCCTTTTTACTTATTATTATATTGTTTTAAAGAAAGACAAAGAAACATGTCTGACAGCGCAAATCTTTTGTAAATCTCCTTTGTATTTATGATGAATTAAATAAGGCTTGTTTGAAGCCGTTTGGATGCATCCATCCACAAGTATAAAATCTTCTTTTCTTTTCTCATTTCCTCCAGAAATACTCTAAATCTTCCCTCTACTTTGCTACACAGTCCACTTCTCGAATTATTTTTTATTTTTCAAGCACTGTGTATTAATTCCATGTCGAATTCTGTCCGACCTCCTGCTGGGGACCAGCGCCCGGCCCAGGCTCCCAAGGAAACGCCTCTTCCCTGGGCAAAGCTGACAGCCGTAATGGCTGTGCGAATCTGCGAGTCATCAAACTCATCTCTTATTCTGCCATTTATTTACAAGGTATGTATTCTAGTAATAAAAATCACTCGCAAAAAGATACAAATCTAGCTAACTCTACTTTCTTTTCTTTGATTTAGATGGTTTCAGACTTTGACAATGTCAAGGACCCCAAGGATGTAGCGTTTTATTCAGGTATCATCTTTACTTCGTTGACTCTCTGTCAGGCCTTTAGTGTCATACACTGGGGTAGACTGTCTGACCGAATTGGAAGACGCCCTGTGCTTCTGATGGGTCTTGTTGGAGATACCATCACTACTCTGCTCTTTGGAATGTCCAAGTCGTTTAAATGGGCACTAATCACCCGCTCGCTTAATGGTCTCTGTATTGGTAACTCGCCTGTTGCAAAGTCTGCTGTTGCTGAAATGGCCGATGATACCAACCGTCCGCGTATGATGGCTCTGCTTCCGTTTGCTTGGAACTTCGGAACCATGCTTGGTGCCATGATTGGTGGTACATTTGCCGACCCAGTCAACAAGTACCCGAGCATCTTTGGTGACAGCGTACTTTTTAAGCACTTCCCCTATCTTCTCCCATGCATTATTTCTGCCATGATCACTCTGGTTGGTTTCCTTGTCGGCTACTTTAGGTTTGAGGAAACTCTTATCAGAACACCAAAAGCTAATACTGCTGAGAGAGAGCCGCTGCTTCGTCAGGAGGAGGCAAACGAGCCTGTGGTTACTCAGCCAGAGATGACCTTGCGTGAACTTCTGACGCCTACTGTTGTACGTGTTCTAATGGCAAATGCATTCATGAGTCTTGCAATGTCTATGGCCTCTCAGCTGTACCCCATTTTTGCCGCTACCAAGGCTTCTGAGGGAGGTCTCGGTTTTGATACAACCAAGATTGGCTACACTTTTACAGTTTCGGGTATTGCTGTCATCTATCTTCAGCTTGTTGCATATCCCAAGTGGGCACGCAAGTATGGAGCCCTCTCCTGCTACCGAAATGGTCTAAGGATTATGATTCCCTATTTTGTTTTTACTCCGTTCTTGTCACTCCTCGCTCGTCATATTGAAGGCATGATTGATGCAATGTCGCCTAATGAATCGCCACTACTCGGGCTGCCATCTGCAATAAACATTGGCGGC
The DNA here is from genome assembly GCA_027574685.1 of Coemansia erecta. Lineage (NCBI taxonomy): Eukaryota > Fungi > Kickxellomycota > Kickxellomycetes > Kickxellales > Kickxellaceae > Coemansia > Coemansia erecta. The sequence goes on from JANBOJ010000111.1 coordinate 2,687, forward strand.
GTAGCCTCACTAGAGTATATTCTGCTCTGGGTTCTTCTAGTCATACTGATCCTTGTTCGTATATCTGGCGATATTCTGACTTTCACAAGTATCAACCTGATTACCTCAAATACTGCACCAACCAGAGAGTCGCTGGGTCTGATGAATGGTACACAGCAGATGGTAATGTATCCAGCAAGAATCCTTGGTCCGATGATATCGGGTGCTGTATGGACATGGTCATTGAAGCACACTCTGCCTTATCCATTCAACTCACACTTTGCATGGTTGCTTTGTGCTCTGTCTCTTTTCACGGCGTCATATCTTGCTAAGAGCATTCCATCGTCTGTAAATAACTTTGCAGCTGGTAATGTCAGCAGCAGCAGTGCTAGTTCTGAAACTCGCAATGCAAGAGGTTATAGCAGCACTAGTGACGAAGAATAACAAATTATTTTGTCTTGTGGTTAGATTATACTGAATATATTTGTTTTAAAATTAATAAAAAAGCTGCAATGGTTATTTGAAGCTCAAAAATTAAGCCTGTACAAGTGCACAATGGAGTTGGTCACTAAAATTCTCACTTTTTTGCGCAAAACGGCTAGTAATTTATGTAGTGCAAATCACAGCAACTAAAGATTATATACAGTATATGCCGTATAATGTGGGTGTATCCTAGTGTCCGCATACATGTGGTCCTATTTTTATTGTCTTCTATACCGTGTCGTTACTAGTCTGACCTGCTGATGATAATGTCCTAAAGATTCGACAGGGATAGTTTTCACATAACTCTTCTTAATCTATCTCAAGTTATTCAGTATTTTCCGAGTCTTGGGTAAACCCAGCAAGGTATATAATGTTTAACGATAAACCGTGCTGTTGCGGATTATCATTACGCTACCACTTAAGACTATAGTATATAATCTAAACACCAGCACGTAGTTATACATTCTTGTCGTATAAATAAAATATTTATTATTTTACTACAATATTGTTTTAAATATATAAAATTAAAGCTTTAATGCAACTACGAGCCGACTAAAATACATTTTAATATCAATTTTTTAAAAATTCATATTTTTGGCACTAGATGCGTGTTATGCCTAACATTCAAGATTTTAACAGTAACAAATTAGTTAAATCTTCAATGGTTGCGTGGCCCAATGGATAAGGCGCTTGACTACGGATCAAGAGATTCCAGGTTCGATCCCTGGCGCGATCGTTTACTTTTGCTTTTATCACTTTCGGCATCTATTTTTTAGACTCTTCTTACACCAGAGCTGTTTTAGTACAACTCACTCTTTCATTGATTCATTTTTACGATATGTAACTTTTATCTTGCAAAATCCTGATCGTTACCCATACAATTGTGCTTTTTGTTCTCAGAATACATGTTTGATCGTATATTTTACCTTGCTTATAGACAATACTTGTTAATCTTTCCAACCAATAGCTTTTTTGTTTTTGTATTTCTAACCATGGACAAGTTTGGTATGCACAGCCAGACCGAGCAGCTTTTTGCTCGGCATACTGGAACCGGTAATGCAGATACGACAAAACACACCTGGGTAACGAACCAGCATCGTGATACCTATGCTCATATTGCCTCAAACCGTGGCCTGACAGCGTATATCGCCATTGCGGAAGGCGAGTCGGTTGAGGAGACCAGACTTAAAATGCTACGTCGAATGGTTGAGCCATGCGGACCACCACCGCTCTCTAGCACTGATATGGAAGAGTAGTTCGAGTAATGAAGACCTTTTATTGTGTGAATCACTAATATAGACCGCATATTTATTAACTGGTATGTATGTATTTTAGTGTGCTATCTTTAGTGAAAAATCGACGTGCGGAACGCTTTGAGTCATGGTGCCAAAGCTGATAATGTCAATTCCTGGAAGCATATACTGATCGGCGGTCTCTTCAGTGATTCCACCGCTCGCTTCGACAAGAACAACCCTTCCGGCGGCCACTCCCTTTGCTTTGACGTTTACAGCAGCCGTCTTCATCGCTTCGGGAGTAAAGTTGTCAAGCATAACAATGTCAGCACCCGCATCAATCGCCTCGTATGCTTCCGCCTCAGACTGGCACTCGACTTCAATCTTGATCGAGAACCCGGCAACATCCTTTGCGGCCTTTACGGCGTTTGTAATTGATCCAGTTGCCCAGATGTGGTTGTCCTTGAGCATGACCATGGTGGAAAGATCCATGCGATGAGTGTCGGCGCCACCAACTTCCATGCCGTACTTTTCGACCAGGCGGAATCCAGGCGTTGTCTTGCGTGTTCCCGCAACCACTCCCAAAAAGGCCATTCTGTCGGCTGTTTCGCGCAGGCGGCGTGCTCGCGAGGCTATACCGCTGCAGCGAGCTAATATGTTTAGAGCGACACGCTCACCCATCAGGATGCGACGGGCGGAGCCGCGAACTTCAGCAACGACCACCTTGCCGTTCTGGGGAAAGATATCTACGCCCTCCTCAAAGGACCATGTCACGACACAGCCAGTTTGGCGGAAGACCTCGTTGAAAAAGGGAACGCCTGCGAGAACACCCGGACTCTTGCAGTAGAGCGTGGCTACTTTTTCGTCGTCGCCTACGACATAGCCGCCATAGTCAAACGAGGGGATGTCTTCAGCCAGCCAGCTCTCGATTGTGCGCGCAAAAGTTGGCGGCAGTAGGGCAGCAAACTTGGACATGGTCTTTGAGTATAAATATGCGAAATAGAGAGTGTGGGAATAAAGAGGAAGGCTGAGAGATAACGCTGACCTTGCTGTCATATGCTAATTCTAGACTGGATCAGCACACGGATTAAGATAGACCCTGATCTGAATAGACTGTGCAAACTGCGTCTGTGCTGGCATTCTGTAAGCAAGGGTATGTAGGTCTGTACTGCTCAATGCACTCTCAAACAGAAACTGCTGAGCCTCACATGGCCATAATTATTGCAATTGCTTTATGACCGGTCGGATCCTATTGTGAATTTTCATTTTATAATTTGCGCAGCAGCATCTTTTTCCCTCTCCTCAGTATAAGCATTGCTTTCTGTGCTGCGCTTTTTCCATTCACCCTTCTCTTTTCTCATTCAGCTTTATTCCCCCTTTTCAATACTATTGCTTATCCTTATACTCTGTACTAATATGGCATCTACATCAGCAACCACACCTCAGATTAGTGCCAGCACCGTTCGAGATGCACTCGACCAGGTGCTTGTGCTGCTTGGTGGCTTGCACTCACAGCTCAGCGCGACTACAACTGATACTGGCGACTCACAGAAAAAGAAAATGGCGTCTACGACTGTCAGCATTAATTGGTACATGGAAAAGTGCGAAGAGCTAGACGCAATGACGCGAAAGTACAATGCCAAGTGTCGGGACCACGAGCAGCTCCTCATCAGATACACCCGGTTACAGACAAAGGACCACGGGCATACAGCAGGCGGGCTGACACGGACAGCAGCCACAGCAGCAGCTTCCAAGAAGCACACGTTTGATGAGCTAGACGAGCTTGAAAAAGAAATGCTAGGGTCTAGGTGTGTGAAGCCGCTTCGTTCGAATGGCACGGCGCTTGTATCCCCGACGAAGCGCGCACGGCGAGAGCTAGCCCTTACAAGTTCTGGCATGATGAATCCCCTCTCGTCGCCGCCAATTAAAGCCGAGTCGTCGGCTGCAAATACTACCAAGCGTAGACCATCGGTTCATGACCACCACCACCACCAGCAACAGCAGCATCAGATCAAGCACCATGAACATAATAATCACAAATCTAGGGCAACTACACACCTTGTAATCAAGAACCAGCGGAGCCCCCCAGGCGTGCGCAGGCTATCAGTCGTAAAAGCCACTGCGCCTTCTGCGCCCAGGCCAAACCAGCATCTTCTTCCGCCACCAGATGCAGTTAGGCTTGACAGCTCTCAAGAGACCAGGTTGGATTTTAGCGACCCAATTGCTCCCCTGGAAGGCGTACTAGAGCTATGTCCCGAATCTGATAGCGAGGATAGAACGGGTGACAGCGGGGCTGGAACCTCAAAGCCGCCCTCAATCAGCCATCTGCTCGAGATGGAGAAGCAGCGCAAGACCAAAGAGACAGACAAAGGCAACGAGTCAGCCGAGGACGCCGAAACGCGTAGGCGCATCCTTGAAGCTGTCAAAGACTGCGAGGCATGCACGGCCTTTTATTCAGTCCAGGGACTGGTCCTTCCCAGACGCGACCCAAGTATGCTGTGCGTGCACAAGAAAAGCAAGGGCAAGGCTGCTCGGCGGTCGATGGTAAATATGACACCGATAGCGTGCGGGCCACAGGACGGATGGCGTCAAAGATCTCCTCCCAAGAGCGAGCAGCGGAGGCCGTCGACCCCAGAGCACTACTGGGACCTCAGTCACTTCCCAGAAATCAGGACGGGCGGGCCAGAGGCGCTGCGCAAGCCCAGAGACCTTTCCGCGCTGCTAGATGCGGATGAGGGGTTCGGAAGCAGGTCTAATGCGGAGACAGAAAGACGGCTTTCCTTTGAAAGCGCAATGCGCAGATAAAGAGGATGCCGCCCGTTCATTCTTTTGAGCCAGCTCTCTCCTTTATAGCTTTTCTCCACTTTGCATTTTCTAGCCACATTTTGCCCAGTCATTCTCTACAAATTCGCATTTCAATAACACAATGTCAAGCTGGTCGGCGTTGTCTATAGGCGTGCCGCTGTGCGCAGGCATGGGGCTGGCATTCAGCACCTTGCGGCCGAGCGCAGCGGGATGGCACAACAGACTGCGTAAGCCCACGTACAATATCGAGCACCGCATGCTCATGCCATTGTTTGCGGCAATATACACACTGCAGGGGCTGGCGGCGTACCTTGCGACCAACGAGATGATGCTGGCGCAGCGGACGTCCGAGATGATCGCGACACGGGCGGGACAGCTCGGGCTCGGGTTCTACTGGCTCGGCCTAACATTCCTGGTATTCTGGCCGTCGATCATCGGGTACGAATCGTCGCACTCGCCAGGGCATGGCCATGGGCACGGGTGGGCACTCAAGCTGGCGATGGTCGATATAGTGGTCGCGCTCGGGTTCCAGTTTCTGGCGATGGTGCAGTTCTTCCGGCTGACAGCCGTGGGCGGACTGATTATGCTTCTGGTTTTCTTTGCCATGACAGCTCTTGGCGTGTGGAATGCGGCGCTCGTTCAAAAGAGCGGACACCTGCTGCCTCTCTAAATAACTTATACTTGCCCTCCTTGTACATTTATGTTCAAATAAACGACGCCACAGCTGTCATTCATCCTTCTATTGTCTTTTCCATACCGGCAACGGCTGGCTTGTTTCGGGCACAAAGGTCGCAATTGTTGCCTACTGCATTCAGCCAATGCCAACCAATGCATTCCATGGCCGCAGTAGAGTGGGGGTGGCCCGTGCGTTACGAATGGCATTTCGCAGGACACAAGCAACGAATGCTGCGATCAATGTTTGACCTGTCTGGAGCTGCCAGGTGTCAGCGCTCTGGCAGCACAGTGTATGACGTGCGATGTTTCCGAAATAAGCATCAAAATCAGCCGCAAAAAGTGCCGCAAAAGAGGAGAAAAGAGTGTGATCTGGAACGAACCACAAACCGATCATGCAGCCTGCAAATCTATCCTTCTCTGCCGCTCGCATGTTCCAAAAGCAGAGATGAGAGCCCGGGTTGTCTAGTTTAGAAAGAGCTGCCACCCCCTTTTTTCTCCCCTTCCTCTTTGCTACCGCAGGCAGGAGCGGACGAACCAGATCATAATGGCTTCACTTCGCCTTGAGATAATAGCACCCATCGTGACCAATCACCTGCTGGAACCTAATTATGATATAGAGCGGCGCCTTTAGCGGGGTTTTCTGCGTCACCAGAGCTCAATTAAGCGCTATTTTTATGGCGGAAAGAGCGCGTGGTTTGCACTTTTTGCCTCCTCGCTCTAAAAAGGGGAAGTGGAAGGGGGGACAGGGAAAGCAATGCAATGCAGTACGCGGAAAGAAAAAAAAATAAAAAGCCCTTGAAAAAGGCCAGACTGAAAATTTTTTGGCGAACCTCCTCTCCCCTTTCCACATTTCATATTTTTTTCTGACGCGGTGCAGTCTTTTCTGTTGTATATTGCTCTCCCGCCTGGAAGAGCAACCTCTTTCTCCTTTGTTTATTTCTGCCATCGCTTCTCTACTTTAGTTGTCTGGACAGCAACCTCGAATTTTCTCTATTTCGCCTTGTCTGGACTGCGCATACTTTATTTCTCGTCTCGGCTCGCCTTTATTTCGCACCTGCTTTTGGAGCTTCATCTTTCTTCGGAGGAAATTAACGTTTTTCCCACAGCTTTTAATTATAGCACAGTCTGCTTCTTTTTCTGTAGCTTCGCTACCTCTCCCCCCGCAAAAAAGTAGCTTTATCTGCAAATTTTATTTCTGCGCAGAAGAAAGCCACTCTCTACCACACGCTACGCGAATCGTATATTTAGCCTCTCCAGAGACAGTACAGATTTTCGCAGGTCCTTTTTTCATATATATTTTTTCTGGGATCACAGTCTGCCAGAGATACAAACAGCATCTACAAAAAAAGGCGATCTACATATGACACACCAGCAGCACAGCAGCCAAGGCGCGGCGGCTCAGAATCTGTTTGCGCCTGCTGCCCTGCTTGGCAAGCAGCTTGCTGCAACTAGCGATGCAGGTGGGGGAAATGGGCTTCCGACGCTCGACATAAAATGCTGCATGCCGCCGACAGATGCACAAAGCACGGCCAGAAGCGGATCTAATGCGGCGCTTCTTCTCGACACAATAGCACGTGGCGGCCTCTCGTCATCAGACACACTGACGCCGCTTCCGACCGAAGACACAGCGAGGCGAAGCGTGTGCGTCGACCGCAGCCGCGTCCTTGGTGCCGGACAGTACTCGACCGTGTGTCTTGGCACGCTGGTGACTCGGGACGAGGAGGCGGAGGACGTGGCCTGCGCAATAAAGATTCCGCACGCCAACAACCTCGATGCGCGCGAGCTCGGGCTGATCGAGGCTGCGGGGCTGGCGCATGTCGGTGCAGGAGCCACTGTCCGCTGCTTTGGGCTGGTCGACCTGCAGGCTGCTGCGGACGAAAAGGGGCTGAGCCCGGTGTTGTCCTGGGCCGAGGCTGGTGACCGGGCAGTGGCTGGGGGCGAATGGGGGCTGGTGCTCGAGCTGTGCGAGGGCGGAACGTGCTGGGAGTGGATGCTGGCGCACAGGGCGCAGATGAATGCCGAGCTGTTCTTCCACTGGGCACGGCAGCTGGCAACGGCGCTGGCGGCACTGGAGGCGGCAGCGGTGGCTCATAAAGACATTAAGGGCCACAACATGCTGATCGACTCCTGCGGCAACATCCGGCTTGCGGACTTTACGGCGATGGAGTTTTCAGCCGAGGCGCTGGGCGATATGAAGCACATGTGCCCGACTCTAGATCCGGCGTCATTCCCGGCCTACACAGACTTTAGCGGCACCATTCCGTACAGCGCACCTGAGGCGCTGGCATTCAACTCGGCCAGTGGCATGCGCTCGCCAACCGACCTGCACAAGATGGACATCTACTCGGCAGGTGTCACCCTGTACACGCTATTTGTCAGCGGTGCAGAGCCCTACGCGGCGGTCAAGAGCAGCGTCGAGCAGATGCTTCTGGCATCGCGGGGCGCGTTCTGGGAGTGGGAAGAGCGGCACTACCTAACAACACTACCCAACCGCGCAGACACTGCCCCGCCCTCGCCAGTCGAGACGCCCGACACGGTTGGGAAGCAGCTTGCTGCAGGGCTCGCACGCAGTCTGAGTCTGGGGCCGAAGCCGCTGGGGCGCAGGCGTACGCTGAGAAGCCGGGAAAAGACGCCGAGAGAATACAAGCGCTTTCTCTCGGGAGAGCTGCTGCCGACAAAGGTCGAGGACCTTCTGCGCGAGATGACGCACGCGGATCCAAAGCAGCGCCCCGACGCCACGCAGGTGCTCCAGCGACTCGACTCGATGGAGCTCGATGTCTTTGAGCCTACCGACTAGAGCTAGCAATTATGTAAAGTTTATTTTAATGCGTTCAAAATTGTAATTTTCAATCAATAAATATCCATAGGACAGGGCAGCTTGGCATGACTGGTCCTCTAGCCGGTGCGCTCAATAATGTGCACGCCGCTGTCGGTGTAGACAAGCTGGCTGAGCTCGCCGACCGCCAGTTTCTTGACCGCCTTCTCAAACGCCGGCTGCATCTGACCCTCTTCGAACCACCCAAGGTCGCCTCCGCGCTTTGCGCTCGAGCAGTCGGATTCAATCGCCGCAATATCATCAAACGGCAGCGTGCCATTGGCAATATCCTCCCGGATGAGCGATATTTTCTGCTCGGCCTCTTCCTTTGTCCGTGTGATGTTCTCCTCGCGCCACGAGCTCGGCCGCCTGCTGCCGACGTGCTTGGCCAGAATGTGCCGCGCGCGCAGCTTGGCCTTCTTCTTGGGCGGCGTGCCAGTCGGAGGGTCCCAGCGGCTTTCGCCTGTCTGCTCGTTGAAGTAGTAGTCCTTGTTGTACTTTGACGACTTACGGATCACCCAGTTGGGCGGCAGCGCCGAGTGCTTATTGGAGGAGCCCTATTTTCAGTACAGAGAGTGCAAACAGATATATAGCTTTAGTCGGGTCTGCATTCGCATATATTTCGCAGGCGGAGACACGGTGTACATGAGCAGCAGCTAGCGAATGTTACCATCTCAAATTGGCGATTGTGTATAAATGTGCTTTTATAGCAAATAGAAGAGACAAATAAAGCGAGCACTGACAGTTTACTACTGCATGCTGACCTTCAATAGTCGTAGTGTCAAAGGTTTCAGAGTTGACGTGTTCTACAAAAAGTATGGGCTACGCTTTTCAGTTTGTTTCGCGTATGCCCCTATCCCGGAATACCGGGGCCAATGAATTACATTGTAGATGTCGTTATCAGCAAGCGGGAAATTAACTGAGAATATCGCGATGCTTTGAAATCAACCCACGGCATCTATCGAGCACTGGACTGGCGCTGTTTCTTCTCTGCTCTCTTGTTCTAGACAACATAATACTATCACTTTTTATTCAATGCTCGGCCGTAGACTATACTCGCGTCTTATCACGTCGGCCAAGCCCGTCGACGGCTTTGTCGGTGCCATTGGAAACACGCCGCTCGTCCGCATCAACAGTCTGAGCAAGGAAACCGGATGCAACATCCTGGGCAAGGCCGAGTTTATGAACCCGGGCGGCTCGGTAAAGGACAGAGCTGCTCTCTTTGTCGTCGAAGACGCAGAGCGCAAGGGTCTGATCAAGCCCGGGGGCACCGTCGTTGAGGGCACCGCCGGAAACACGGGCATTGGTCTCGCCCATGTGTGCCGGGCCAAGGGCTACAAGTGCGTGATCTACATGCCGAACACGCAGAGCCAGGAGAAGATTGATCTGCTCAAGATGCTTGGCGCCGATGTCCGTCCCGTGCCGGCAGTGGCCTTTGAGAACCCGGACAACTACAACCACCAGGCCAAGCGGTTTGCAGAGTCGCTTGACAATGCCGTGTGGACAAACCAGTTCGACAACACGGCGAATCGCCAGGCGCACATTGAGACGACCGGACCGGAGATCTGGGCCCAGACCGGCGGACAGGTCGACGGATTTACCTGTGCCACGGGCACTGCTGGCACGTTTGCCGGAACGACTCGGTTCCTCAAGGAGGCTTCGGGTGGTCGCGTAAAGTCGTTTGCTGCGGACCCACCGGGCTCGGTCATCTACAGCTACATCAAATCGAAGGGCAAAGATATGGTGCGCGGTGGGTCGTCGATCACAGAGGGCATTGGTCAGGGGCGGATCACAGCCAACCTGCAGCCGGATATCGATCTGGTTGACGATGCACTCAAGATCCCCGATGCCGATACGATTGCAATGCTATACCGCTTGCTCGACGAGGAGGGCATCTACCTGGGCGCATCGTCGGCGCTGAATGTCGTCGCTGCCTACGAGATGGCAAAGATTCTGGGGCCGGGCAAGACCATCGTGACTATTCTCTGCGACGGCGCCTACCGCTATCAGTCGCGGCTGTTTAGCCGGAAGTGGCTCGAGTCGAAGGATCTGCTCGAGGCCATCCCCGAGCATCTGAAAAAGTACATTGTCCTGGCCTAGATCACGGCTGATTGGACGGGCATGATTAGATTCGGTAAACCGGCTGTCTCACCTGTTGCTGAAAGCGTACTCCAATTGTTCAAATAAAAATCAGCGCGTGGCTGGAACATGTGCAGGGGTGAATCACAGCACACATGGTGCTGTTCTGCTCATATCTGCTCATTTCTTCCGTTAACTCGGTGGTTATTTTGCTGGTGATCAATCCCGAGAGAGAGAGAGAGAGAGAGAGAGTGTGTGTGTGTGTGTGTATAAAGTTCGCTGATTTTCGGAATGGCACGTATGACGACGTCTTCAAATATTCCATATGTGCAACCAACCACGACCCGTCCCCCTTTTTTCTAGTAGCGACGCGGCAAGCACATCCGAGTTCTCGATGTATCCCTTGTTTGTCTGAAGCATGTGCATATCGTGCCGGGATTGCTCTGCACTAATAATCCGATTAAATTTGTTTTTTCTTTTGCTGCTGCGCAGCAACAAAAAATGCGTGTCTGACTGTTGATTTCCGCAGAACCATCCATAAATTGCTGCATGACAAAACAAGTAGGTGGGTGGGATTTTCGCTGCTCAACACAGCTGAACACCCGATAAAGCAAATCGCTTAATTGCTCCATGTGGTAAAAGGGGCGATTTGTCCGCAGCCACCAATATACTTTTTTCCTTCCCTTCAACAGGTCAAGATTCTATGCTGCTGCGCTTTTTGTGCCCCCTTTGCTCACACGCCGCAATGTAGGCTGAATGGGTTGGCTGGCATATTCCTCGTGTTCAATGTCTATGTGCCAGCATCTAACAATGTAAATGTAATTTCTGTACATTTTTTACGCAAATTAAAGTGCCAGAAAAATGAAAAGGGGGACATGTGGTCACTGCGCATTTTGAGCAATATTCCATACTTGAGGCCAGACCACATATTTCCGCCCGCCAAGATCCGCTCCACTTCTCTGCTTGTGTGGCAAGCGACAGCCGCAACATTGTAATCAGCCGTAACAGCGGGGGGTTTTCTGCTCGATTGCCTGTTTGTCTGGCTGATGGATGAGCGAAATGTACCCAATCCGGGTACTTTTTTTTTCTTGCTCACCCCTTGCTGACTGTCCCTGTTTGTCTCTCCTGTGGCGACGACAATGGTGTGAGTGTACCACAAATGGTGTGTCGTGGTTGTTTTTATGAGAGGCGCTCATTATATTATATGTAACATTGCTGACGTTGATGTCTATTGTGCCCCTGCTGCGCAAAAAAGACGAGAAATCACAAGAGCAACAGAGTGCACAAAGATGGCATGGAGGAGGGTGGAGTGTAAACTAGAAGAGAAGAAAGACATATTTGAAGGCGTCTGGGAATAAGACACATTGCATTGTCGACCTTGTCTAACAGAGAGCAGTAGCCAGCTCCTTTGTGCCGCAGAAAGAGACAAGTCGCCCCTCTCTCTCTTTGCGGAACACACGCACACGCTTCCCCTGGCCACTCGTTTGTACGACGCGCGTCGGCGCCTGTGGCCCAGCTGGAGAAATTAGCAGAGGAAAAGGGCCATATTGTAAGCCGACAAAGAGGCGTTTGTTATTGACTCGCACTACGTCCAAGCCCCTTCCCCCGCCTAGGAAATTGCTGGGATTTTCCTGATGACAAAAAGGGGGGCTCGTAATTTCGCCCAGCTTGGAATCGTGTGTAAGAGAGTGTGTGTCAGCACGAGAGAAAAGAATTGCGATGCGAGTATAAATACCATTCGCAGGCCAATCCTCTTCCTTTCGCCTCGCACACGAGAAAAAAGAAACGATGGGTTGAATGGTTTTTATTTTTTTTGTTCTCTTGTTTTTTTTCTTATTTAAACCAACAGCCGGAATATCGCCCCGTTGTTTTCTCTGCTCCTCTGCAAAAGCGCTAATTTTCCGCCATCTCCCAATCAAGTTGCAGTCTTTTTTTTTAAACATCTATCCGTATCTGTTTATCAATTCCTTCTCCCTGCGTTTCTCCCTCATTATTGAATGCGCCATCCGTTCAGGTTCTCCAGGCCGTAAAAGAAAACACATTGGAATAGCGGGTGTCCTCGTAGCCTGGCTTTTAGGGAGAGAAGAAAAAAGTTATTTCTTGCTTATTGTTCCTGACTTATTTGATCGTGGTTTTCAAAGGATGCTAGTCGTCTCGCCATTACAGTCGCAGCCCCTGGCCATCGGCGATATTCCGACGCATGTGTTCCGCTCGGCCGAGCCATACAGGGACGAGGTGGTCCTTGTAGATGCACATACGAACCTGAAATTTACCATCGGTGACATCATCACGACATCGACCAAACTCGCCGCGGGGCTGGCGCGCAGCGGTTTCGGCGGGCGCGTAATCTCGGTCTACGACGATACCCAGCTGCGCTGCGTATATGTGTACTATGCAGCACTGATGATCGGCGGTACTTACCAGTCGCTGGGTACCGATATCTCGGCCGCCAGCCTTACAGAGCGCATTAGCCATACCGAGTCGCCCGTCGTGTTTACGACGCGTGCTTATCTTGAAAAGCTGCAGCAGGCGATAGGCGGAATGAATGTCTACATTTACTTGCTCGACGACCTCTGCAAGAGCGGGGCCGCAGTCGGCTGCTGCATGTCATTTGCGCATTTGCTCGTTGATGATCCGGCATTTGCCCCTGTGCGCATAACAACGAAGGACGACGCAATGCGCAAGCCCGCCTATCTCGCTTACTCGCCGATTAGTCAGCAGCACGAGACGCCGCACCAGTTGATGCTGTCGCACTACGGATTGCTTTCGTCCCAGCGGCTCAGCCGCCCGCCGCTCGCCGAATCGGTGCTGAGAACCGCAGTCTCGGTCGTGCCCTTTGCCAACACCCACGGAATCAGCAACATTGCTCATTTCCCGATGCTTTCAGGGTCCCGTGTCGTGCAGCTGAGCAGCATCGACCCTGTCTCGTGTCTAGCAGCAATGGAGGAGTGGAAGGCGGGCGTTTTTCTGGCAACCTACTCGGCACTGTCAGAGATTCTCAAACGCGTAGAGCGCAAAAATGGACATGTCGCCATCGAGGGCCGCGAGTTCGACATTGGCCCGTTGCAGGTCGTGTTTATGCACGAGCTCCGCATGTCAGACTCGTTTAAAGATAGAGTATCGGAGCTTTTAGGCGCTCGCATAGTCGAGCTCTATGGGTACATGGAAACCGGTCTTATTGCTGGCATGATCACCGAGTATCCGAGAATCGACAACTCGGTTGGCGTGCTCTGCCCAAATGTCTCTGCCCGCGTAGTGCTCAACGGCCGCGAGGTAGACGAGGGCCAGTTTGGCGAGATACTTATTTCGACGCCAAGGCTCACGCTGGTCAATTCCGTGTTTATGGAAGGCTCAAACTATTTCCGCACGGGCGACTACGGGCGAGTTACGTCCGAAGGCGTTGTGATAATCAAGGCCCGCATGAGCGACCTCATCTACACGCAGTCCGGAATAATCATACCTGCGGACGTCGAGGCCAGCCTCCTCAAGCATCCGGCTGTTGCCGAGTGTGCGGTCGTTGCGCTGCGCAGGAAGGGAATGGACGACATTCCGTTTGTCTTTATTGTCACAAAAGATAAAGATAAAGACAATGCAGGCGACGCTTCTGCAGCCTCTGCAGCCGACGCGGAGAAGGACAAGGACAGCTGGTACAATCGGCGGCAGATTGTCGATGACATCATCTCTTCGCTCACTAGCCTACATCCCGGAATCCATGGCAGCATCATCGACACCATACCAAAGTCGTCGCGGGGTGGGCCTGACCGCGCGTACCTGCGTCTCAAGCTTGCGTCCGACCATTGCTGAAAACGAGTCCTTGTCAAATACCTTTATTTTTTACGTTTTGTCCAATCCAGCGGCTATACGAGCTACGGATGATATGTTGTAGAAATCAATGCACGGCGACGATCTACCGCTCTAGGCATAGCCATGTCGGTGCTCCGCCTTGCTCCCACACCTGTTTCGGAAAACATTTTGGCTTGAACCGAGCTTGCTGTCTGACAAAGCATTCAATTCTACCACTGTAATCATAACGATTTATTGGAACAAGTAAACAATCGATGCCAAGAAAAAGGCTGCATGCATCTGCCGCTTCTAGAAAAAGCGGTACTTGATCCACTGAGCAACAAGGATTGCATTGAAAATCTGGTTTGGCAGCTCGCCGGACATGTTGCCAAACGACAGGCTGAGTCCGCTGATCTTGATAGCCACCACAATAAGCAGTGTCCCAGCAAGCTCGTAGGCGTTGGCCAGAACCGGGATCCAGGTTCCCGACCGGGTTCGATGGTTGATGACAATCTGCGGAATCCACTGGCACCACTGCAGAGTGGTCGCATAGTTGATCATAATATAGGCAAACGTTCCGGTCTGCGTCTTCCGCGAGCTGTGGGCAAACAGCGAGTACAAAAATACCAGGACAAACACCGGGCCAAGCAGCCTGATCGTCCACCATAGCGCAACACGGTCGATGTCGCGGCGAACCGAGACAACAAGTTCGGGATCCTTGATCTGCGGTCTCGCACTTGCATTCTGGCCATCGTCTTCGCCCTCGCCTTCTTCGAGGTTAATCATCGAGTATGCACCGCTGTTATCGCTGGACCTCTGTGATGCCTGGACTCCCTGGCGAAGCGCATCGTACCAAGTCTGTGGATTCATTGGCGTCTCGGTCATAGTCAGCAGCAGGAACAGCGGTGGAACAAGAATCAGCAGAGTTATGACATTTGAGAGTCCGCCTACAGCAACCGATGTGATAGTCGCAAACACGCCGGCCACAAGATAAATTCCAAAACCCACGCGCGAGTACCCGACCCATCTGCTGCTGGACGACAGCCAGAACAACAACTTGGCTTTGATCGAGAGTGAAGCTGTCACACAAGCAAAGAGGACGCAGTAGATGATTGTGACAAGGGTCGTGACGCTGAGCCGTGCAACAAAGTTGTACACTATGGTCGCCAGAGCAATAAGGATAGCGCGCATTGCATTGTTTTTATCGTCGCCCTTACGTGACCCGGGCTTGGTGAAGAAGTCGGGCTCAAAGATGCGAATAAGCGTGTTCTTGGATGTTATCCAGCCCTGCTTGATGCCACGCAGCTCGAGGCGGACATCGACAGTCTCTGGATATGTCTGCTTTCTTGCGCTTCCGTCACTGACTTGCTTCAGCTCAACAGCCTGAGGGATATTCTGAGTAAAACTGTTTACAAACATGGGCGGATTGTATCTCTTCCTCTGATTAAGAGTGCTAGATAGCTTCAGTGCCTTGGATATGTGAGCCGGCATCTGTTCGCGTGTGTATGCGTGGTTCTCGAGTGACATGGCCCACGAAACACTTTTTGAAACTACAAGCTTGCTTCCTCCACTGAATATGGACTGCGAGGGACCCTTGGAGAATGCGCCTGCAAGCGATGCACCGAATAGTGAATCCCAGCGAACAAGCGGCGTTGCTGAATGCACTAGGTAAGGGTCATTCATATCAGGTACCGTTTTATCTTTTCTGGTTGTCTGCGCAAAGACGTGCAGGAACAGCGAGCGCGTTTTGCTTCTGTCGTTGCGCACCAACTCAGGGATAGTGACACTAACGGATTTTTGGAGCTGAGGGTATCTGTTTTCTAGCGTCTGCGAGTCTGTGCGCCAGAGCAACTGTGCCTTGTCGAAAAAGCTGGTCGCATTGTTTGACATGGTGGGGAGCGTGGACGCGTAGACGAACGCTTCATACTGCGACGGCTCTTGCCACGATAGATAGAAGGTTTTGCCACTTCCAGGCTGAGGAATCGGCTGGTCCTTACCAACAAGAGTTTCCTTGGTAAATGCGGGGCTAAAGACATAGCTTCTCAATAAGATGGCAGGGATGAGTATGAGAAGAGCGACGTTGATCCAGGTAAAAAAGCTAACGAGACAGCGTATTGCGCCGCGAACACTAGGTCTTAGCATGGTAGAAACGGCAATAATTGACAAATACTAATAATGGTGAAAATAGGGGGAAAGTGTGAAGGGAAAAGAGAGAGATGGTTGTCGCATCACCCGTTAAAAAGGAAAATTTTCGTCTCCAAAAGAAAGGAGAGACTGCACTGCTGCGGAGCCAGACTGAGGCATCGCTCCATTTGTTGGCGGAATTTTAGAAATGCAGAGATTGACGTGTCAATCGTTGTTGACACTTCTTTAGATCATTTAAATGACAAAATGCGTTTCGGACAAGAGCATTTCAAGTGTATCGCAATAGCTGTGCAAAACTGTTATAGTAAAAATAAAGCAGTGTTCCCAAGTTGTGGTTGCAATTGATTCAGTTAATAGTTTTCAAGGTAGGGCGCAATGTAGCATAGTATAGAAATAAAGTCAATATGATAGTTATTAATTTAAAAATGTCTAGTTCTTGAGACCCTCCGAAACAATCTGCTCGAAAGGAGTCGGAACAACCTCGTGGAAGTTGTCCGAATCCAGGTCGTAACCGCCCAGGTTGACACGAGAGATGCCCTCGGCAAGGGTAAGTGCGAGCTCGTCCTTGATCTTCTCAAAGTTGTAGTTGCCCTCAACAGTGTTATCCTTGATATGCTGTCTGATCTCGTCGGCGCTCTCGTACTGAAGGTTAAGCTTCTTACCCGAGATGCGCTCAACCTCGTTAACCCACTCGTTGGGTGTCAGGGTATGAGAGGCAACGCGCACGGACGCATTGCGGTACTGATCGAGGCGACGAAGGGTGGCCAGAGTGTAGGCAGCAATATCCTGGCGAGGCGTGAAGCTGTTCTTCTTGTTGCCGTCTCCCGGAACAACATAGCTGTGAGTCTCGAGATCCCACTTAAACACTGGGCTGAGGAATGTGTCAGCAAAGGCGCCCGTCAGAATGTACGTATACGGAATGTCGTTTTCGGACTCGAGGATATGGCGGGTCTTGATCTTGTCACTAAAGACGAGAAGGTCTTGAATATCTTTGTTCGAATGATCGGTTCCGTACTCTGAAGGAATGATCCACTTGACCTGTGCCTTCTGTGCGGCACGGATAACGGCGGGCTGAAGGGCAAGACCGCCGGCAGCAAGAAGGCTGAGGACAACCTCCTGGTTGCGCAGCGCATCGACGAGCTCCGCCTCGTTGTTGTAGTCAACCGGAATGACACTAAACTGTGGAAGATCGGCAACATCCTGCTTCAGCTTGTCAGCTTTCTGCTTGCTGGCCAGAAGGGTCACCTGGAACTCATCGCCGGCCTGCTTAAAGGCGTCAATAAAGTAGCTAGCGAGAGATCCGCTGGCTCCGACGACGACGATCTTGTTGTAGGGAGCGGTGGGCTTGTTGGCAGTCGACATTGTGTTGATTATTGTATAAGCTGGAGGGAAAAAGGCTAGTGTGTTTTGTAGTTGTGTGTGTGTGTGTGTGTGTGAGGATTTTGAGATGATAGTTTGAAGCATTTTAGGACCGGCCATGCCACCGACCTTTTATACCCGAAATGTTCTATCTCGAAATGGTGCATTAGAAATAATTTGTGTAGCAATGCTATTACGTGCGGAAAAAAGCGGACAGAAATCAAGGATCAGGACATTTGCCAATGGCATTAGTAAACTTGTCCCTTCACACGATGAATAGCACCATTACTTAGAAATCCGCATCATCGAGATTACCAATTCGCATGATGCGGAGTTTTGCACGTTTGTCGCAATTCATGTGGATTGCTAATGGTCTTATCGACTGCCAAATCAAGGATAAGGCGTTGTTATAGACCGTCTTCGCAACATAGTGCCGCTATTATTACTGACAGCGTAATTGCATCTGCAAGTCAGCTAAACCCTTGAAAGAACTAGTTGTATCTGAGAAGACGACAAGTCAGCATTGGTAATGCTTGAGTCGCAATAATATATAAATCTCACGCCATAGTCAGATGAGGCATTTGGCATTACAAATGACCCTGTCTGCGTAAGTATCTATTAGGCTGTGACTGCAACGTTGTTTAAATCGATTGAATTCCGATACAGCACTATATTCGGAACAGGGTGTATATTGCAACATTAGCAAAATGGTTGAATTAATCTTATTCAAAGGTTCAATCGATTAATGCCAAAAGAGGGGCTATTCAATGGGAATTTTAGTTCTCCAGCGAGTCGATAATAATCTGGTCAAGAGGAGTGGGTCTGACCTCAGGAAGCTTGTCCGAGTCAAGGCGGTTGTTGCCCCAGCTGATCAGCGACTCACCCTCCGCAAGGGTAAGAGCCAGCTCATCCTGGACCTGGGCATGGTCGTAGTTGCTCTTGATCTTTCTCTTCTGGATCTGCTCCTTGATCTGCTCAGCGCTCTCGTACTGGACCTTGAACTTGCTACCGGAGGCACGCTCGACCTGACGGACCCACTCGTTGGTGGTCAGGGTGTGCGAGGCAACGCGGACGGTGGCATTGCGGTACTGGTCAAGACGGCGGAGGATTGCCAGAGTGTAGGCGGCAATATCCTGGCGAGGAGTAAAGCTGTTCTTCGAGTTACCATCGCCAGGAACAATGACGTTGCGGGTGTTCAGGTTCCACTTGAACAGCGGGCTAACATAGGTATCGGCAAAGATACCAGTCAGAATGTAAGTATAGGGGATCTGCTTGTTGGACTCGAGGAGCTCGCGAGTCTTCAGCTTGTCGGCAAAGAACGGAATCTTGCGCAGCGCCGGGCGGGAAATGTCCGAGCCATACTCCGACGGGATGATCCACTTGACCTGCGCCTTCTGGGCAGCACGGATGACGTTGGGCTGCTGGGCAAGACCCTCGTTGGCAAGCAGGCTAAGCAGAACCTCCTGGTTGCGCAGGGCCTCCGTCAGCTCAGTCTCGTTGTTGTAGTCAACCGGGCGGATGTTGAACTGAGGCAGGTTGTTCACCTGCTGCTTAAGCTTGTTGACGCTCTGCGGGCGGGTCAGAAGCGTCACCTGGAATTCGTTTCCAGCCTGCTTGAAGGCGTTGATAAAGTAGCTGGCAAGAGTTCCGCTGGATCCAACGACGACAATCTTCTTGTAGGGAGCGGTGGGCTTGTTGGCAGACGACATGGTGTTGATTTTTAGTTCAGGCTAATTTTTTGGAGGGTGGAGATGTATTCCGTTGGCACTTTTTTGAGGGAGCTTGTTGTTGTTGTTGATGATGTTCTCTTCAATTCTGGAGGGGCAAGGTATCCTCCCTTTTATACCCAAATTTATAGATATATAATTCTATATATATATTATAATATAAATTGGGTCGTGCGTACGTATGTCATCATTTAGAACGCAATTGCAGACATCCAAGACGACACTCATAGTATCAAAGAAGTGATGCATTGCAGCACATATGGCAACATCGCTTGTGGAATGTACAATATTCATTTTTTTTTACAATAATAAAACTTCTCACGGCACGGTGTAATCCATGCGTTGCACATTTACATAGCACACCTGCAATGTAAACCATTGTTCATTAGCAAGTCTGCATTTGTGAGGGAACCTGTAGACCTAACTATGAAACTTTAGCATTATTGGCTGCTCTCACTAGACGTAGGAGAAGACATATCTATAACATGAGCGTGTAAATTCTATTTGCGGTGGTCGAGGAGTGGCGAGATTGGCGAGAAGCGAGTAATGTATAGTTCAACCCAGTCGAGATAGCTTTCAAACACAACGCGTGCGTTTGCCGACATATCCTCGGGGAACAGGTTGTCGCCGCCCTTAATCAAAAACATTGGTGCCAGCACCTCATACTGCTTGCTCTCATCCAGTTTCTCCCACGTTTCACCCTGCATTGGGCGACTGTCGATATTGTCCACGTGTGTGCGCACTTGGATATCCGTCGAGTTGAATCGCAGCCCAGAGGCCTGGAGAGTGGACAGAGTCGTGTGATTAGTGGACAATGTCGCCTGAACCATTGTCCTCAGGGTTGTCCCAGGAACACTGACGGCTGCAATCTGGTCGTCGAAGGGAACCGCGGTGAACAGACTGCCACGAACAATCTCGCCCTTGGGCAGACGTGCGCGGAAACTTCCAGTTCCAAGCAAAGTCAGCGCACCACTCTTTGAATGCTGGCGGGTAGCCCATACCAGCGCATCGGCAACGAGGTCGCCCAGAGCCAACTCGTTGGGATCCAGGTTACCATTAGGTGCAGAGAACTCATCGGTAGTCTCGCCAATGCGCTTGTTGGCAAAGTGGTCTGCCTGGTCGATAAACGGCTGCAGGATTTTCGTGATCCGCTCATTCGGCTTAATTCCGTAGATTGGGCTTTGTGCAGACGCAACATCCACTGAAATAGGTGCACCGCGTGTCAGCTTGCTGTCAAGAGACCCGTCGTCGTTAAACACCAGGTCGAGGTAGCCAACATACTCTCCAAAGCTCTTCGCCTGTATAATAGCCGTCTGCCAGTCTCCATCGGCCTTGTTGGTGACCCACGTAGGATACGCGCCCCGCGACAACGTTCCATCGGCGGGACTAAGCGTCGTGTTACCCGCAGAAGAAGACGGCTCGAGGTAGGTGTGCGTGTGCCCACCGACAATCAGGCCGATTCCAGAGTCGACGCGGGATGCCAAATCCATGTCGACCTCGTAGCCCAGATGCGACAGAACAATGATTCGGTGGATGCCCATCTTGTTCAGCTGCGCCTTCACCGCATTGACTGCAACCACCGGATCGGTGATCCGCACGCCATCCATAGTTGCAGACGACATTGTATCAGGTGTCAGTACACCGATAATGCCGACCTTGTGTCTGTCGACAATTGTAAATGGCTGTATAGATGACTGGAGCTCAGACAGGTCGGTGTCCGAAGGAAACTCGAGGTTGGCGCAGATAGCAGGTGCATGGACCTTCTGCAGGTACTTTGCCAGGTGCCGCGGCCCAAAGTCAAACTCATGGTTGCCCAGCGCAAGCGCGTCAACGTCAAAGGCATTGAGTAGTGCTGCAGATACATTACCCTTGAACAGCACATGGAACAGGGTTCCCTGGAATTCGTCACCAGCATTCAGCAAGATGGTGTTCTTCTCGTCACCCACCCCGTCAGCCAGACGCAGATGGTCGACGACGGCCTTGACGTACGCCGCGCCACCGACACAGCGCTCAGAGCCGGTAATGGGCTTTGTCGGATCGCATGCATCGCCATCGGCGTTGTAGGGAACAAAGCGGGCATGCATGTCGTTTGTGTGGATCAGGCGCAGCGAATACTGGTTGCCCGACAGCGCCGATCGATCGACCTTGTACGGAAACAGGTGCGTATTGACCGTAAGCTTTGGGTGCTCGGTTCTCTCGCGCATCCACGATATCGTCGATATGACCGCAGCCAACAGCCCCATTGACAGAAACATGATCAGCGGAAGGATGAGCATCCGCCGGCTCCATATCGGCTCATTCTGGGTGCTGTTCCACCCGCCCATATTCCGTCGACGTTGCTCTGGCTGCTGCTGCTGCTGGAGGTACGGACTGGCGCTGGAGGCCTGGCCACCCTCAAGCACCTGGTAGCTGCCGTTGGCATTGCCGCCCAGTCCCAGGAATCGAGACAGCGGGTTGTTGCCTCGCAAAAATGACGAAGGCTGCTGCTGCTGCTGCTGTTGCTGGCGAGTCCGCTCGCTTGCAATCGCCTCGTTATCCAACACCTCCTCCTCGACGCTAAAATCGTTAAGAATGCTGTCAAAGCTGGATCCCGCACGAGTGCTGCTGCCGCCGTCCGCCTGAGCGTCGTCATTCCTGTGGTCGTTGAATGTCGCCAGGCTGCTAGTGCCAGACGGGCTCGTCGTGTTCGGACGAGCGCCGCCATCGTTGCGTATGCGTGGAAACGGCGTCGTTCCAGGCGTCTGACGGTTGCCGTCAACAAGGGTGCTCAGCTTGCTGGTGCTCGTCGAATGTGCAATAATGGTCTGGCCGCGAAACCGGCGCGGCGTCAGGACTGCCGAGTTCTCAGACCCAGGGGATACGTCGGTTCCTACGGACGTCGGCGAGTAGGCGGCGGAGACTGCTCTCCTTGTCCGTCGGGGCACGCTGCTATCCTCGTCGCCGCTGCTGCTAGATATGTTTGTGTTTGCATTACTGGCTGCGAAATCCCGCAGCGGAATGTAATCGTCTCCATCCGCCATTTTGACAAAAATAAAATATTTTTAGAGACGCAAAATCAATGTAGAAAAACAAGCGTGCCGCATGGCTGATAAATTGACGCCGTTTAGACCAAACCAAATCCAGACGAGTTCTCGATCGCCATTAGCAGTAGATCGCGCATCTTTTGATCCGTCGAGTATGCGGGCAGCAGAAGCCGCCCGAAGCAGGTCAGTGCCGTGGGAAGGCGGTCCGAGTCCGGCCCGTTGCGCTGCACAACAAACGTGATATTGCTGTAACCGCCGAGCGGCAGATGGTCAGACGCGGTGACAAACATCAGTAGCTGCTTCAGCTGTGGCTGCGTAAACCCACCAACCACCCGCCAGAACCGCCGGATTACAGGGTGCTTTGAGGTGTACTCGTCGTCATACTCGGCAATCTGCTCAAGGTTTACAACGTCAAGCTTCGTCTCCTCAAACATCCCGCTCAACCACGTTACAAGGTCTGTCGACGATAGCATCCGGTAGACGATGCTGTCGACCGCGCGGGCGAAGCCTCGCCTCAGGGCATCGATCTGCGCCCGTGCGTGCTCGAAGGCGACAAACTGAAGATACCGGCGCACGTAATACTCGCGGTTCTGCGCCGTAACGTCGATCTGGTCGCCGTTGTCAATCAGAGGGAACGTGATTGTCCCGTCCTGCCCCGGCCCAGGCAGCAGCAGGTGTGCGAATGGCGGACGCAGCGTCGTCTGCAGCTCGCTGTCGCTGCATTCGGACATGTAAACCTCGGTCGAAACAACCGATTCGCGTCGAAGGTGCCAGATGCGCAGCGGATCAGACACGGTTATATCAAACGAGCGGCTGAACACGTCCTCGACAGCTCCGTCATTCTCATCCCACTCGAGCAGCTGGGCCAGCCCGGCAACCAGCGTGGGGAATGTCGAGCGCAGGCGCTCCATCAGAACGGTGACTGGGACATGGGCTGCGCGCTCCATCTGCGCATGTCCATCGTGGGTCATCTGGCTAATGAGCGCCTTTGCCAGCGGTGCCGTCGATGTATCCATAGGAATGTTGTTTGCAAACGCAACACCGATAAACATGCCGGCAATCTCAAAGTCTGCCAGCGAGTGTGGCGACGCAGCGTTGGGCCACAGCGCCTCTGCTGTCCCTGAGCCCGTATCCGAGTAAACAAACAGACCGCGGTCTGGAGACAGGAGCTGGGGAAGCAGCTGCGCAAAAAGTTCCTTCTGCACGCCGCCCATATCGACGCCGTCCTCGCCGCTAGCTACAAACCGTACCTTTAGCGGAAAGCGGACGTGGCTAGCACCAGCTGCCATCATATCGAACGCATCGAGGAGAAGGCTCTGTCTTCGAACCGCTAGCACAAGATAGGGGCTCCCAGCGCTTACCACCGCTGCCGCATTGGATGCTAGCAATGGCCATTCGGGCATAAATCCAGGACGCACGACCTGCTCGGCGTGTGTGTCAATACCCAGCACCCGCTGGTGCTGCACCAGCTCTGCCTGGCGGTCATGCGCTTGTAAGTACCGTTGGGACATGCGCTCGTGCATCTCGGGCACAAGCAGGTCAATCTTGTTGCGCAGGCTGAACAGAAACGGGTATGCAAATGGGCTGAACACGTTGACTGCCGCCCAGCGGTCAGAAGCAAGCACATAGTCGTCAAGAGATGTGCTGCGCGTTTTCATACATGCAATCCACCGCATCAGCTCCTGTCTAATATCGAAGCATTGCAGAATCCGACTGTCCTGAAACGCCGATCGCCTGACAACATTTGTGCCATTCGAAAATGATGTCGGCGTATAAAGATCCATGCGCTGGTCCGAATGCGAGCTTATGCCAAAATGAAGCAGACGCTTGTTTGCTTCGTCTAGTAGTCTAAGAAGCTCGAGCGAGCCAGCCCAGTGTAGAGGATCTGACGCAACGCGCTGTGCAATCACACGATCGCTTGTTAGACCGCCCTGTAGCTGGTTGATACATCCAAGGGCATCGTCCTTTAGTATCTTGATCCACTGAAGAACTACGGCTGCCGGCACTACTGCCCACCACTGGATCCACCGTTCCCGCATGCGTCCACCGTAGGCAAATCGCGCCTGCCATCCCTGCGTAAAGTCCTGGCTGCAGTACGAGTGATCTGACTCAGCAAAGAACGTTATGTGCAGAATCAGTCGCATAATCTGGAGCTGAAGCAATGTCTGCTCCATCTGCTCGCGCGGATCTGCCTGATCAAGGGTTGCCAAAACTAGTGCCGAGATGGCCAGGGTGCGTGCAATTGTATCCAGATCGTATGCCTGCGAGCCGCTCTTTATCTTGGTCTCGATCTCAGATACGCCCTGGCGAAGCGTCATCAGTACAAGAGATACGCTCTGGCCAGCAAGCCCCTGAACAAAACGGAGAGCGGTGTCCATATCCATTGCAAATGGTGCCGCTGAGTCTTTATCTGGTAATACAAAGCACCGCGACAGGTTTTCAAATGAACTGAACATGATCTGTATCGTATTTCTCAGCAACCGCCCGCCAATTGCACTTACTAGGGGAGCAGTCTGTGCATCCAGACGGTAGATGGCGATATACGGGTTGCCGCTGTCATCGCACATTGAATGCAGTGAGGAGGTATCGCTTGGTGGCGGAGTCAGTGTTGCCGCCGGCTTTGGAGCTAGAGCGTTGCCGCTGCTGTTGATCGTTCGCCGTTCTCCGGCCAGGGGCAAGGATGGAGACGGAAGGGCCATCTGGAGGGATGACTCTAGGTCCTTTTGAGGTAGCGGAATTGCTAGCTTTAGAGCTGGGCGTCGTGTGTCTGGAGCCGAGTTTAGCAAGTCCGCAGAGACTGAGGTAGGTTTTGTAAGAGGAACTGCTAGTGCTTCGGGTGCAGCCTCAGGCTTTTTAGTTCTGCCGCTTCCGTTGACACCAAGTAGTTTGAGCATCTGCGAGTTAAACGCCCGGGCAAATGGCCGGTCATCGTCGCTATCCGCCGTGTTGCTATCATTGCTAGTCCTGCTCATGTCTTTTGTGTAGTCGCAGTGTGGCTGAATGTCCGCACGGCTGGGGTTTTTGGCAGCCCTGCGTGCCAGCTCTACAGCCATAGACTCTGCAGACGCCTGACTCAGCGAGGTTAACTTTCCAACATATGCTGGGTTGCTGCGGCAGAACGGCATACTGCACTTGCCTTTCTGAGAGCACCCTGTCTGGATCTGTGCTATGAATAGAGAGTATAGTCTGGACAGCGAACCATAGCTCCTTTTCCGCGCGATTTGCTGCTTTGGTTGAATTGCGGCCCGTAAGAGGGGATTTCGCAGGGCCTGCTGGAGCGAGTCGTCCTTGGCCTGGCTATCAGCCCAGAGCAGCCACTCTTCTCGTGAGCCGTACACATTACTGCTGTCGGATTGCTCCGCAGAAGCTGTCGTATCCAGAACACCGGTCATTTCAGTAGAATGCTTAAAAGTACAAAAAAGAGGATGCGGGAATTGTGGACAAAGGAGAAAAAAGCGGGTTGTATGACGTCCATCATCGGTATATTGCAAAACTCAATCAATAAACAGACCCTCAAACATTATCAGATCGAAGCGACTGACAAGATGGTCAATAAAATCGTCGTCGTCGTCGACACTGCCGTCGTCGTCGTCGTTGCCGCCATAATCATAATTGACATCGACATCATCGTCGTCATCGTCGTTGCTGATGTAATCGTTGTTGTAGTCGTTGTCTGTCAGTGCTTTATCGTCGAGTCTCTTGCGATTGTCTGCAGCCATACTAAACGATATTGGCATATCGACGTTATCGATTATTGCATTTCGTACAAACCAAGGAAGGTTCCTCATAATGAGTGTTGCACAGACACCCTCATTCCACCATTCTTGCTGCTGTGGCGGTACGACCGATGTGGACAAAATGCGCACAGACGGGTCAACAAAGTGAAGCACGAGCATCTTGAGATGGCTTGGTTTGGAACGGTCAGTAGGGCGAATAGTGTTCATACAATGCTGATACACGTTTGGGTAGCATACAACCCGCCCTTGCTGGATACGAATAAAGTATGCGCTTTGACAATAGTAGAAGCTCTCGCCGTAGATGGGTAAGACATCGTACAAGGTTCGGTATGCCAACCATTCACGACGCGATTTGGGAATAACGGTAGAGACACCTTCGCGGAACTCAATTTGAATGTCTTCAACATTCTCGATGTCGTAGTAGTATACAATAGTGGCAACTATTTGCTCAGAGGCTGTGCCATCACCTTGACACTCTTCATCATCAATGTTCGGCTCACCAGGATAATGATACAGGTTCTCCATCTTGACGATTACCTGGAGATCCTTGTTAAGCAGACTGTTAGGCTTGAGCGGTCTTTCAGGTTCGGTAAATGCGTTTGGAAGAGGAGTAGTGCATGACGCACCGGCCACCCAGGCACCTATGGCGGCATCGAATGCAGCATCATTGTCGAGGTCAAACCCGGGAATATCGCACGGATGGGGCACTGTTTCGCGCACAGACTCATCAATGCTATAAGGCACGCGCAGATCGCGCCGGTACTCCCAGTCAGTCAGAACCTGCTCGAGAGCCGGAAGGCATCTTGCAACCACTTTGGCAATAGATTTGTACGCCTCTGGATATTTGCCAGGATGTAGGCCATTGATGTATGACTTGAATTGAACCGAGCCATCATCGTTGACGTGTATGTCAGCTGGGAGCCAGTGGCGGCACTCGGGATCGAGCTTGTCGAGGTATTCCTCATTGACTGGAATATAGCTGCTGTCACCACTCATGCGCTGATTCAGCTCGCGAACAGCCTGCTTCCAGGCGGCATGAGATCCTGGGATATGACCAAACCTTTGCAAATTTACTGCTTCTAGCGGAGACTTGATCGGACAGTCCAGAAGTGGTGTCTTGTCAAAAAGCAGCGTACATAGTGAAGGGCTGATTAGGCGAAGCACCTTGCACTTAGACTCCAGCCTTGCATGTGATGTATATACGAATACACCTCGCTTCTCTTTAGGTTCAATATCGCCAATAGTGGTCCAGTCCTGGTCACGAGCTGGAACGCGCTCAAGAGTATCGACATGTCGCTTGAAATCCTGCACCAGAGGGTCGTCGTCATCGATATCCATAGTCCAGGCCATATCAACGATAGAAAGCTTTGTCCCACTATCAAGGTTGGCACGCTGGAGCTTGACATAGTATCTGAGCTCGGCCATAACATATTCGATGTGCTCCTGAGACATGCAAAGGTGCCTTTTCAAAAGTTTGGCCCATTTCTGTTCTGTACTCTTGTCCTCAAGCCTTTTTACCCAGTCGGGCTGTAAACGAACGGAAGCGCTAGCACGAATGATATGCATCTCCCACTTTGTTCTCCAGGCAACGTGATAGGCGTTGTAGAGTGGTTGGAGTGAGTTGTCAGGCCCGTTCGTCCCCGGGTCGGGTTTGGTGTATACTTTGACTATCATGACTGAAAGAAAATTAAGCGAAAACCCACAAATACAGATGGAAAAGGATGGGCTATTTGTTGTGTTTTTTGTTTATAATATTCTCAAAGTATTGAATTACCAAAAAAAAAAAAAGCAAGCAACCACTTAGTCGTGGCTGCTCGTTCTCTTAAATATAATGTTTTTAAACTCACGTTGCTCAGTTATCCTTTGACTGATAGATGTATCAGCTTCAGGATGACCCATGTTTAAGGGCATGTTGCAAAAGGACATCCCCCGATCCTCCGCGTAGGGCATCTACTGGTGCAGATTTCCGCAGCACATTTCTTAGTAGCTTTCTGAATTGTTGCCAAGGACGCACTTGGGCATGTCAAATAAAATGAAGGAAAGTCCAGAGTGTAAATCGCAATTTCTAATGGCCATGGCCGTCATCGTTCTGCTTGATATCGCTCATGTTGGCGGTGTTGACAGCCGTGCCGATGAAAGCCAGCTGAGTAATCGCGGTAACGTCCTCGTCGCCCAGGTTATCGGCCACAAAGATAGACACGCTGTTGACATTCTGGAAGCGCACGTATCTCAGGCCGACGACGCCGCCGCTCTTGTACATCTCTTCGGTCATCTCAATCTCCTGCGTCGGCTCCGCGCTATCCGCGTCGTCAAACCCGATATCCGTGCGATTGGCAAAGATCTTAATGCTACGGGGCGCGTTCTCGAGCGGCGCCCTGAGCATAATCGAGTGCAGCTTGATCGGCTGGTTGAAGGCAACATGCAGCACCATCTGCTCGTCCACATCGCTCTCAAGCACGCTGTCGTTCTTGGCCCACACGTTCTCCAAGGGCTTGCTGTCGTTCTGGTTCAGACACTCGCTCTGCGTCTTCAGCACGACAGAAGTAAGGTCGATGTGGCCCAGCACGCCGTACGCCGACTGGCCCGCTTCGCCATTGCTAGCGAGCGCGGCATCGATGGCGTCGATGATGGCCTTTTTGTTCGCGCCCCGCACTTCGTTGACGTTGCGCCCCCGCTTGTAGAACTGCAGCGTCGGCGTGGCTGTGATGCGGCATTGCTCGGCCACCTCGGGGAACCGGTGGATGTCCACTTTGTAGAAGCCTACCTGAGGGTACTGCGTGACCAGGGGTTCCAGAATACGGTCGACCAGGGCACACGGCGGGCATGTTTGCGAGTAAAAGTCGACGACAATCTACATGAATGGAATTTTGTTTAGGCGTTTTCAGCGCGTAATGCATAAAAAAGGGGGTTGCAAATGCAGCTCTTGTCCCGCATGTCTATATGCCTATATGCTGCCCTCCCTTCTCCTCCACGTACCAGCTTGTTGGCCGAGTCGCGGAGTATCTCGACAAACTGCTCCGTCTGGTTAACGTTGATGGCCATGTTGCAGAATTAAAGTGTATTCGAGTAAACAAAAGAAGTGAAATGTAAAGGAACAAAAATTGTAAAAAAAAAAAAATAGGTGTAAAGTGGCTGCGATTAAAGACTGAAAGAAACAAACCTGATGACGCAAGCCATTATTGAGCGATTGTTCAGTCCTCAGCGTAGACCAGAAAGTCGTCGCGGCCAAACAGGCGCCTGGCGAAAGCCCGGCCGTCAGCCGTCGGCTGGGTGAACGCCAGCGAGTCCAGCGACAGCGGGCATCCGTAGACAAACCCGCGGCACACGGCATCGACCAGCCCAGACGCCACGCCCGTCCTGCGGGCATCCGGGGCGACCCAAATCCTGCTAATCCCGCACGCCGCCGGCGCCGGCTCTCCGGGCGACCCACCGGCGAGCCTCCTCGCGCCCTCAATGCACTCCGCCAGGACGCATCCCTCGACCCTGCCACCCTGCGCCACGCGCAGAAACACCTTGCGCTGCCTATGGCCCAGATCCACCAAGGAAAGCCGCACGGCGCCCAGGTGCTCGTTCGCCACATTGACAATCTCCAGCGCCCGCAGCACCGTGCGCCTCGCCGCCGTCCGCGCGTCCACCACGCAGATGCCGTGCGCATCGGGGGCCACGTCCAGGTCAGCACCCCACACCAACAAGTTCCTCTGCGCCCGGGCCCACGACCGGTGGAACCGCACGTGCAGCTGCTCGTCCTCCGCGCGCCCGCGCTGGTACGCCATGCCACACTGCGCGCAGGGCTCCGGTGCATTCGGCTTCTGTCCAAAGTCCAGAAACGTCTGCTCCCGCCGGGCCTGTGTCTCCGCAGTCCGCGGCGTCGGCGGCGGTGCTGCTGCTGCTGCTGCTTCTGCTGGCCGCTTGGCCTGTGATGGAGGATGATGAAGAAGAAGCGGTCGCCGGCAGGTGGCAGAGGGTGTGAGCGTGGCCAGCAGGGTGGTTTGCACCAGCGGTTTCTTTGCTCGTCGGCGGGCGTTATCTTGGCTGTGCTCGGCTTCGGAATCGCTCGACTCGCTCGGCTCGCTGGTGCTGGGCCGTCGCTTGGCCGGCGTGTGCACGCTGGGCTGCGCAGAATGTGGCTGGCCCAGGGGCACTACAGGCCGGGCCCGCGGCGTGCCGTAGGTGACGCGCACGGCGGCGCTCTTGAGCCGCCCTACGCTTTGTACATGCGGCTCCATGTGAAAACTAGCCCAGAATGAGAAATGCAAGTATGAGGTGGTGGTGGTGGTTGTTGGAAATGCAGGAAGCAAAGTTGAAAGTAAAAAAATGAAACGGGAAACGGCAGACGCGGTCCCAAAAAAAAGCCATTGGCATGGAACGCGATCAGCACGTGACAGCAAGCATAACGCACCGCCGGGCAGCATCTACCCGATGCACGGGGGCATCGAAACAGCCCGGCAGGCACTTGCAGAGCCACCACTCCAGCCCGACTAATCTCCACCACACAAGCACACAGCCACTCCGCCACAATGCGCCGCAACATAACCATTGCCGTCGAGGGCTGCTGCCACGGCATGCTGGACGCGATCTACGAGCAGCTTCGCATACGCGAGCGGCAGCTGGGCAAGCGCATCGATCTTCTGATAATCTGCGGCGACTTCCAAGCGGTGCGCAACCCCGTGGACCTCGAGACCATGTCGTGCCCGGACAAGTACAAGCAGCTTGGCAGTTTCTTCCGCTATTACAACCGCGCGCGCCCGGCGCCCATCCCCACCCTGTTCGTAGGCGGCAACCACGAGGCCGGAAACCACCTGCGCGAGCTGTACTACGGCGGCTGGGTGGCGCCCAACATATTCTACATGGGCCATTCGGGCGTCGTGCGCTTCGGGTCCCTCAGGATTGCCGGCATCTCGGGCATCTACAAGGACTTTGACTACGCCAAGGGGTACTACGAGAGACCGCCGTTCAGGGGCCACATGAGGGCCTCGATGCACCATGTCAGGGCCTACGAGGCCTTCAAGATGCTGCAGATTAGAAAGCCCCTGGATATCGTCGTCTCGCACGACTGGCCCGTGGACATTGAGCGCTTCGGCGACACCGAGAAGCTGCTCAGGCACAAGCCCTTTTTCCGCGCGGAGATCGAGAGGGGCGAGTTGGGCTCGCCCGTCAACGCCATGCTGCTCGAGCGCCTGCGCCCGGCCTGGTGGTTCTCGGCCCACATGCACACCAGGTTCGAGGCCGAGGTCGGTCCCGAAGACACCATATTTGCACGCGGCTGGGACGGGATCAAGCCCTACGGCAGCATGGCGGGTGCTGGGCAGTTGGCAAACAGTGCGCCGCAGAACCGGGACGAGATTCAAATTGGCGACAGCGATGAGGAGGGCGGCCAGCCGGCCCAGGCCTTGCTGCCGCTGCCGCCGGCGCGGCCCCGCATGGCGCTCAACCTGCCGCCGCCCAAGTTCACCGCCACCGCAACAGACACGGCAGCTTCCGAAGCGCCAGCGGCCTCCCCTCCGCCCAACCCCCCTGCCGCCGCCGCCGCCGCCTCCCCGCTGCAGCCCCTCGCCGAAGAGCCAGCGACGCTGTCCGACCCGCGGGTGCCCGGCCGTGCCACGCGCTTCCTCGCGCTAGACAAATGCCTGCCGCGGCGGCAGTTCCTCGAAACCATCACCTTGACCATCGACGTGCCCGACGACTCGCCCCTGCAACTCGAGTACGACGCCGAGTGGCTGGCCATCCTGCGGCTCACCAACCCGCTCATGCCGCTCGACGAGACTCCCTTCGTCCCGCCCAAACACCAGCTGCTTCCCGAGGATGTCAGCCCCCGGCTGCCATTGTTCTCGGACCAGAAGGTGGACCGCGAGACCGAGTGGGTTCGTCGCAATGTGTTCCCGCATGGCCCCGTGTATGTGCCCCCGAATTTTGTGCCTGTGGCCCCGACGCCTCATCCCAGCACCCCGGATGAGGCCAGCTTCGGGCTGGCTGCCGCGGCTGCAGGTGGGTATGGCGCCAGGGGGAGGGGGAGAGGCGGTGGCGGGCACCGGGGCGGCGGCCGTGGTGGCGGCGGTCGTGGGCCGTATGCCCATGGCAACGCCGGGCATCGCCAGCCGCCCGACGTGGCCTGGCAGGGTCCACGGCCCCAGGTGGTCTACCACAACCCGCAGACCGACGAGTTCTGCCAGATGGTCGGCCTCGACGATCAGCTGACCCAGCGCCGCCGATGACTTCCG
The DNA here is from genome assembly GCA_027574685.1 of Coemansia erecta. Taxonomy (NCBI): domain Eukaryota; kingdom Fungi; phylum Kickxellomycota; class Kickxellomycetes; order Kickxellales; family Kickxellaceae; genus Coemansia; species Coemansia erecta. Next base: position 34,747 of record JANBOJ010000111.1, read on the forward strand.
AGCAAAGTGGTATATTTTTATGAGGTTACGGTTGACTCGTGCATTTGCATATGACATGAGTTGTAAAATAAAATATAAATGTGTATTTGGCTATCGCCTAGAGCAAGTGGAAAATATGTGGGAAGCGATTAATAAACACGGGCGGCTTCCTACCAGAACCAGCGACGCGACGAGGCAGACGGCGGTTTCTTCTCCGCCGCCGCCGCATCCCCGCTCTTCGCCGCATCCGCGCCCCCGTCATTGGAGCCGCTGCCCTCGCCGTTGCCGCCGACCATAACCGCGTCGTCCTCGAACTCGCTCGCCTCCTTATGCACGTCCCTCTTCGCTTCCCCCTCCTCATCTGCCACCACCGCTGCTGCTGCCGCTGGCTGCTCACCACCGGCACTGCCTCTGGCCACAATCACACTCTCGCTGCTCTCGAGCTGCGCCACCATGTCCTGCAGCTGCGTCTTGCGCGCCCGGATATCGTGCAACCGCTGGTCGTCCGATATCTCGCTCATCGAGGGCGACGAGAACGCCGTCACCCACGACGTCAGCATAGACGAGACCGTCGACCTACCCACCGTGTCCGCCTGCGTGCGCGGCCCCGACCCGATCCCCGACATTCCCGCCAGGTACCCGGCCGCTGCCGATGCCTGCTGCGGCACACTCTGCGACACGCCCCGCAGAAGTCCCGTCAGCCCGGAGTACCCTGCCGCTGCTGTTGTTGTCTCTGAAGAAGAAGAAGAGGAAGGTGTGTCCTGCTGCTGGCTGATCGTGCGCTGGACGTACCCGATCCACCGGTCGTAGGCTGTTTTGGATGCAGTGCTCGTTGTTTTCTGCGCCGCTGCCCGCGCATGCCGGAAATATCCGTCCAGCCGCTCCTCGTGCTGCACAAGATATGGCTCGACAAGACAATCGTAAATGATTCCGGCGCCCTAATGCAAACGAAAAAAAAAAAAAATCAACATGAAGGTCTAGATTTAGTACACCTGTCTGCTGTTCAGAGTAACCCACCCCTCGAGTCGTTTGGGCCTAGCGTTCTAGAACTTACATTTATTCCCGGCATCACCATCCACGCAATGAATGACACCTTGATCAGCCCGACAAACGGGAGCCTATACAAGAGAAACAGCCAGCTGGCAGTTAGTAAACCACATTGTCATATTGTTGCCAAGGCCCAAGGACCAATTCCCCTTCGGCGCTTTTTTCTCAAACCTACCAAAACATAAACGTGTCAGCGACCAGCTCGGCTGCCGTAAATCCAGCCATGACAATCCAGTATTTGAGAATCCCCTTTACTACGTCACCCTGCGACCCAGCTCCCGGCGCTGCGCCAATTGCCTCTGGTCCGCGCCGCAGCAGCTTGAAGCACTTGTACGCTGGGTAGAGGTACCCGACACCCACGCATATCGTCCTGGTAATCAGTCCAAACATCAAATACTAACAGATTCTATGTCAGGTTGCGAGTGTACTGTCAGAGGAAGGAAGGGGTGTAGACTGTAATAGAGGGATTGAATTTTCCGAGTAAGCTATAGTAGAACCGAGGTCTGTCTTTGTTTTCTGTGCTCTGAATGAATATGGAAGGAGAGTGGGAGTGGGAGTATAAGAATTGTTAAGCTAGAACCGTGTGAATGATACAGGAAAGAGAAGAAAGATGCAAAAAAAGGTCTAGTCTACCACTCTGAGCCATTCATCATGCAGCTTGGCACACAGACACGCAATCACCACCCACATCAAGAAACTCAGTGGGTGAGCGAGTGAATGGGTAAGAAAAGTCCAAGCGTTTTTCTCCTTCTTGCAAGCCCCGAACCACGCGCACAGCATATAAAAGCAATGAATGCTCAGAAGAATAATGGTCACGTTGCTCGTCCAAATTACTCCGCTTTGCAAAGAAAGAGTGAAAGAACAGAGGTCCATGCTTTAATACGAATGCTGCACATCCTCCACCTCTCCCCTCCTCTCTTCGCTCCTCTGCCATCCATTCCTCGCCGTATGTCCCCGCACAGCCAGGCAGGCCCACCCTCCCGTATATTTGCCATAGCCGGCCCAGCAAGCGATACATGCATGCCAGGTCGGTCTCCTCCTCCTCTTCCCAGCATTCACTGCTTTTTCCCAGCATTGTCTGCGATGCTTTGAAGAATGGCCGAAATGTCCCCAAGAAGCACACGTGCCCTTTTATTGGCCTCCTCCAGCTCACGTGTGGCCTCCTCGTTTTCTGCACGAAGCTCGCCAAACTCGCGCTCCTGGTCGCTCTCCGAAACCGCCACTCCGGGAAGCGACTCTATCAGCGTGTCAATTTTCTTCGCCTGTCTGCATATGTCGTTGGCTATCTCGCGCGTACGCGAGGTGAACTCGTCGGCGCTGTCGGCGCCTTCGTTATGCTGCGTTACGGGGATGCTCGGCGCCACTTGCACCATCCCGGCCTTCTTGTGCAGGTAGTGCAGGCTGCTAAAGAGCATCTGGCATTGCTACAGCATGGATATAATGTGATGGACTTTTACCGTATGTAAGGCGTCTCTAGGATAGTAGAGTAATGCGGATAGAGCAAGGCAATTGAAAGTGAGAAGAGGGGTGAGACGTACCTGGTCAATACTGTCCTGCAGCTGGGTCACACGGTCGATATGAACGCCGGTGGCCTGTGCGGTTATCAAAGCAGAGTCTTCCATTAGTAGACTGCAGTATTATATACGATATGCGGAAGGAGTGTGTGCAGCATTTTGTTACCAATTTACATTTCCCGAAACTACGATGAGAAATTACATATTACATAAGGTATGATCAGCGAACAAAATGGGACAGCATCAAGTGAACAGATGGTAAACTTTAACACAAGCGCGCAATATAAACTTTATTGACAGGAAATAAAAAAAAGTATTTAAAGCTAGAGTATAATGCAGCAGCTGTTGCCTCCGTATACGGTGGAGCCATCGTCTACGGATGAGCCCCCGTATACAGTTGTGGAATCATCCTGCTTCTCTACCGAGTTCCAATAATCAGTCCGACCCAAATCCTTCATTATTTTTTGGGAAATATCGTATGCATTATCTCTGTTACCGAGACATTCCCTAGTGTAATCAATCTCGTTACTATTTGCACCCATTTATACTAAATAAGTTATATTGTACGCCAAAAACAAGAAGGATATCTGTCGAATGAGAAAATAAATCTAGCAAAAGCAAGAGGAATGCCTCAAAACAGGTTTGAGTGCTATCTTTTTATAACTGTCTCGTTTTGATAGTTTTACAGTTCTATTTCTGTTCGTGGCTCTCGATCTATTTTTAAAATTTTCTTTTTAGCTTTTGTATATGAATGGCTGCTCTTTAACATAAAAATACCTTGTAGAAACCCGAGCTGCGAGGGATAAACCCCCAGCTATAATAAAGACAATTATAAAGGTTAGAAATACAGCCTCAGTTAGGTGTATTTCTATGTTCCACATACTGGCCAATTTATGGTATCTATAAGATAGCCAACTGAATTACCCAGATAATCAGTGTTTAGTGTTTGTTGTTTTATATTAGAAAACATATACAACGACTAAACCCACGCTGGCCTGTCATTAGAAATTTAATTAACAGCAGCCAACAAGAAATCCGGACATGCGAATTAAAAGTTTCTGTTTTGCTTTGTAAGTATCAGCAGTTGCTGGGAACTCGCCCTTTGTACAGTTTCATAGAAATCCTAGAAAGAAGAATTCCTGTCTGCTTTATAAAATGGAAACAAGTTCAGAGCAAAAAATGCGCCTTGTCGAGCAAGGGAGACATAAAGGATCACGGCTTTGCCGTATTCTATGTTTCACTTTTTGAATGTATATTTATTCATTACTCTTTTTATTATAATCCACCTTCCTGTATTGCGCTTAATAATGGTTACCATTACTGATTTGCCGCTTCTTGTCACCTCCAGCATCTTCCAGTACACCTTCGATCACACAATAACGTCTTTCAGATGGAAAAACAGCCTTCAGCTTCTTAGGATATGCAAACTGTGGAGGTCACTCTTGCTGCCAAAGATATATTACCTGGGATATTTTGACTCGAAGGATACCAGCTCCGGGATAGTGCGGACCACAAATCTTGACTTGATAGCATCGAATGAATTTGCCAGCCGGATAAAGGTGCTATATATAAACCTTGTTTCATTTGAATGCCTACCTCATTACATGGAGCACTACGCGGACATACTTTTGACCAACAAGTACGACCTAAGCAACGTGCTGGAGCTCTCAATATTTGTATATAGTAGCGCATCTGTACCAACGAATGTTGTGTATGGTGATAAAGCTGTTTGTCTCAGTGACGCCTTTGACATACTGGCCAAATCCATTGCTAGCAACATGCCTAATGTAAAGGACCTTCAGGTGGGCATATGCCAGAGTTTTGCTGGAAAAGCCGATTTCCACAAGAGGCTACTATGCGCATACAGTAGCCAGTTGCAGATGTACAATGGCGAATACGTAAGCCTACCATCAGACTTCGCCAGCTTTAACAACATAACCACCTTAAGGCTAGAGCTGCAGACAGACGCTAGATATCAGATACCTCGCATCAACCACCACACCATCAGAGAATTGCGATTGTCTAATGTGCCCCTCAACTTCAAGTGGAACCACATTATCAACCGTTCAGATGTTGACTGCGCCGTCTTCAGCTCACTGGAATACTTGAAGCTAAACTTTACTACCAAACCTGCGGACGATGACTTGATTGAATTCTTTATGCAGGACTTCTCAACGACCAGAGCCTACAGTTTCTCTGTTGGTTTTCCAAAACTCAAATCGCTTGATATCTACAATGATCCCTGCTGGGCGTTCCTAAAAACTAGCTATATGTTTAGCGACAATCTGGCTAATATCCGGATTCACGATTCAGTTGAAGCCATAAATATCATAAAGGACACCAACGTACACGCCTTTAAAACTCTTATCCTTTGGTTTGACAACTTGAACATGGTCAGTGCCTCCCGCTTTTACAATGCTACAAATCGACTTCTTGGTGGCAGTGTCACATACGATAGCTCGCTCATTAGCATAAACAATATTGGATTTCCCATTAATTGGGAATCTACCAGATGGTCTAGTCTGACCGAACTTCGGTTTGACGTGTGCACCGTATCTAGCTTTACAAATGCTCTAAGCTTTTGCCCTAGCTTGAAAAGGTTGTATATTTACAGCTTCGACATAGACAGATACCCCATAGAGCTCTTCAACAGTCAGCGCCGAGCAAACGGGTTACAGCCAACCACCAGTCTCTTGGAAACCATATGTATCCGATGCGTCCAGAGTAGATTCTGCTCAAACGACGAGATTTCAGAGTTTATTAAACACATTATTATCGAGCTGAAGTCCCTAAAGAGCTTTGTCTCGTATGAGTCAAGGTGGCTGGATATTAGGTCATTTATTGATAGGAACAAGCATATCTATTCTCATTTTTCTAATATCAACGTGTACTAGTTCAGTCTAATATACATTTAGCCCTTGATTACTATCTATTCTAAATTTTATGAGGTAAAAATTATCACATTATGTCAACTCTACATTATTGATTAACATTGCCAACGCGATAAAGCGTTCGTGCGGCAGTCTTTGTTTCTTATCTTTGCCGTCAGCAAATTATCGCCGGATTGGATCGACGAAACCTGGTCAAAATTTCCACAATGCCGCGATCGTCATGGAAATTGCGATGTGGTTTGCTTTGCAGTTTTCCGCAGTCCAATTTTGAGCGCTTATAAAATGTCGGCATCCTCCAATTTCGCAACTTTTTCTCTTTCCTTCTTTGCAATCTATTTCGGTCTTTTCCTATCTTTTTCATATGGCTGCAGCAGATATTTCATCAATGGCTCAGGAGTCACCCGTATCGCTAATCGAGCGTATTTGCAAGAAAATCCGGGTGATAGAACCATATGCAAGCATTTGGCAAGATGTCGAGACTAGAGTCCATAAACGTATGCGACAGCTATGCCAAGAGATCCGCGCTAAGCCAGGATGGATTGATGATATAAAGCTCCCCGACAGTCGTTCTCAGCTGTTTGCCGATGTGATAGCTCGGTGTGAATACAAGCAGGAAGCTGAGGTTATATTTCAGAAGCTTGACTATCTGGCGTCTATTAACTCTGAGACTGACATCGAGATGAGCACTGTTGATTGTGTGTGGACCGCTGATTCCCTTATTGACAATAATACCAAGGAGAAGCTAAAAAGCCTGGCTTTGCTGTTGGAAGCCGAGTCATACTCTACAGCCGACCTTCTTGACAGCAACACGCCAGTGAAAAAGCTTATCGATCCCTACCTTTATCCATTTGTTGTTGGTCTCTCTCGCATACTTTCTAAGCCTATACCATCTCCTGCGCATGCTCTTTCAACCAATGATCCAACGTATTTGCTGCCTAATGCAAAGGAATTGAAGGATTTCCTTGATAGTAATTTTAAGGTACCAGATGGGTCAGGCCATCCTGACTATTCCTTTGACGGGGTTTTTACCAATATCATAATGCTTCCTACGGAGTTCTTTGTTGATTCGAGCGGTGACGTGACAATTGGTTCATATATTAATAACCTACATCCCGCAAGATTTTTGGATTATTATCCAACAATCGCTACTATTTTCTCTAGGTTCGTGCCACTGTTTGAGCAGACTCTGGCTGATATTACCCATCCTCTTCCTACATTCAAGTTTAATCAAGACCGCTACATTAAATACCACGAGGAGGCATTCGATCCTAGTCGCTCTAATAACAGTGATTCCGAGAACTATGCGTACTTTTGCCAGCTGGTAGAATCAGATTCTGATATCATTGCGTTCAGTCGTCCAGACCGTCTCAACCCACACAAATCTTTGTTTGGACAGCGCCTTCAAGTCAGTATTGAGATGAAGAATATTACTTTGACTCCTGAATTCCCCACTCATGATGGCGAAACCTGGCATATTGCTGGATTAGAAGATGAATGTGTTATTGCTACCGGTATCTATTATTATGACTGCGATAATATTGCTGGAAGCGGTCTCATGTTTAGAGAGTTCATATTTCATGATAACTTTCAGTGCCATCTGCGCGAAGGTGAAGACATTACCGAGTTTAATGTACTCTTTGACACATTCGATGATATTGATGACCCTAGCGGTAGTCACCCTGTGTCTCAGGAGATTGGCCAGATAGATATTAAAGATGGCCAGTGTGTAGTCTTCCCAAACACATACCAAAGCAGAGATATTGGCTTTAAACTTGCTGACCCTACCAGGCCTGGTCACTGCAAAACACTTGTCTTTTATTTGCTCAATCCATCAAACTGTGTACCGTCAACCGCGATTGTGCCACCCCAGCAGCAGGCGTGGTGGAGACCTGAGGTCATGAAATATAGACCTATGACTGACCTCCCACACCTTATAACTGACCGTATATTCGATTACATTGAGTGGCCCCTTTCGACTAAAGATGCTGCAAAGATTCGTGAGCAGACGAAAGAACTTGAATACGACGAGATACAGGAGAACTGGGAGTTCGGGTTTGAAATTGAGACATACTACGCTTACTGATTGGACTTTTTAAAATTTGAACATTACAACCACTTATATCATTTAAAATGGGGGTACATTCATTCACGTTGACTTGTCCAAATACATAATTATTTATAAACATCGGTTACCCAAATGTACGATAAGGTTTTCTTTATAGCTATTATTTTTTACGCACTAGAAGAAGACCGTCAAATATTGGAAGCAGTGTCTGGGTGGTTCTGCTATCTTCGGCGACATGTCTGTTGAAATCGTTAATCTTTTGTGCCAGCGTGAGTTTCTTGGATTCAGCCGATGCATCAGGCGCTGTGTGTACACGGCCGTGAAGCAGCACATTGTCGACTATGATCTGGCCTCCTTCGCTAAGCAGACTTCGGTCAAGAATGGTATCGTAGTATGACTTGTAGGCAGCCTTGTTGGCGTCGATAAAGACCATGTCTAGCTTTATCGCCGAATCCCAGCTCTCGAGAACATCCTGGGCTGCTTTCGGCACTACCTGCGCAATCGAGCTGTAGCCAGCATCCTTAATGTTCTGCTGAGCCACCTGTGCGATCTCGCGATCGCGCTCGCATGTCCACAGGCAGGGAGAGCCTTGGGATCGCTGCGACAGCAGACCGTGGGCCAGCCAGCATGCCGAGTACCCCTTGTAGCAGCCAAGCTCGAGCACACGTGCTGCTCCTTGAGTGCAGACCAGATGCGCTAGAAAGGCACCCTGAAGCGGCGATATCATTTTCTGGGCCTCGGACGGATTCTGGCTGACGGCACTCTGGCGGATCTGTGCGATCTGCGGCGGCTCGTCTAGCAAGTGATCCTGCGCGTATCTGTAGACACTGCTCGGCTCGGGGGTATCCATGAAGGACCAGAGCGTGTGGCGCAGGCTGCTGGTGCTGATCTGCCGCCTGGAACCTCTTATGCACCCGTTCATGCCAAAGAAATATGCGATTAAAAAAGTCGAGGATCGAGAAAAGAGAGAGAGCAGTTCGGATTCCTCTTCTCAATCGCCTTGTACATTTTCTTTTCCATTTCGCTCTCAAATGATGCTGGTTCTGGGAATTCTGGCAAAGACGGGTGCAATCGCAGGCGTGCTGTTCGGGGTGTTCTCGCTCGCCTGCGGCCTGTACGTGCTCTCGGAGTGGGTCGAGGAGTACCCGCGTCTAGCGCGTAAGGCAATTCACTACACGGCGCTGACCCTGGACGCAATTCTGCTTCTGACGCTGTTTGACGGACTGAGCTTCTGGCGTGTGGCAATCACCCTGGCGACCAACCACGTGTACCTGCAGAACCTGCGTACCTTCCCGATGGTGTCTCTGGGCGGCCCCGTGTTCCTGTCGAGCTGCGGGCTGGCGCTGGGCAACCACTTTATGTGGTTTTTCTACTTTATCAAGCACCTGGGGTACTCGTTCGGGCAGGTGTGCGCGTTCATGCTGTTCTGCGTGTGGCTCGTGCCGCTGTCCTTGTTTGTTTCGCTGATGCCCGAGGATGCGGCGTTGCCGAGCAGTGGAGGGGGTGGGGACGGGAGAAAGTCGAGGCAGAACATGTTCAAGTCGATGTTTGCGCGGTTTGTGCGGTCGACAGATGAGCCGCAGTCGCTGCATGCTGATTGAAAGACGAAGCAACAGGAAACTTCTTTCGTGTCATCCTTGCTGCATTAACAGGCGGAGCGGGATTTGCGTCATCTGACTAGGCGCACAGGCAAGTGGTGCTGCTGTTCTCTGATGTCCATTTCGGAAGCGCACGCGCTGTTTTCCTCCGGTTTTTGCAAGCCAAAAAGGGTCTCTCTTTATTAAAGAAAGACTGGCAGGTGTGCGTGCGGATGGGCAAATCCTCTTTCCATTTCCTTGCGGCACTGAGTCGGCACCGCTGGTCCGCGCACTCATCAGTCTTCGCCGACGCTTGTAAACGAAAAAGGGGGAGAGGAGGGTTGGCAGATAAAAAGAAAAACCACGGCCCTCCCCAGCAAGAAACTGGCATTTTTAATTGCACGGCCAGGCACCTCCGCAACTTCTTTCCGCTCTTTCCTTTCTACGTAATTTTTATATTTTCGCACACTCTGTTTATTTCAGTAATATATATACCACACCTTGCGCGTGCTCTCTCTCCGCAGACATCTGTTACGATATCCTTTTAGAACATGACTATTATCTACTCCAAGGAGGTCCCCGGGACGGGCAGCGAGACCGAGACGCCGACGCACCGCTTCCACACGACAGCCGACCGCATCGTCGAGCGCGCGGCGCCCAACGTGACCAACATCTACGGCGCCCTGCTGCACGGCAAGGAGACGCGGCCAGAGTACAACATCCTGGGCAAGCGCGACGTGGTCGGCACGGTGTCCGAGGACAAGGAGGTGCAGCACAAGGTCGACGGCAAGGTCGAGACGGTGGTGAAGAAGTGGAGCTACTTCAAGCTCAGCGAGTACAAGTGGATGAACTACACGCAGGCCATCGACTACACAAGAAACCTGGGGTCGGGCTTTGCCAAGCTTGGCATGAAGACAGCCTCGCGCGTGCTGATTTACGCGCCGACGTCGCGCGAGTGGCAGCTGTGTGCGATGGGCGCGTTTTCGCAGTCGATGCAGATTGTCACTGCGTACGACACGCTGGGCGAGAGCGGGCTGCTGCACGCGATGAACCAGGCCAAGGTCGAGACGGTGTTCCTCAAGGCCGACCAGATGCCCATCCTGTCGCGCATCATGGGCGAGATCGAGACGGTCAAGAGCGTCGTGTACTACCAGGACGTCTACGGCATGCCCGCGGGCTGCGAGGAGGCCATCGAGCAGGTCAAGGCCAAGTACTCGGTCTACACAATGGACGAGGTGCACGACATGGGCAAGGCCGAGCCGCTCGAGCTGAACATCGCCGGCGACCAGGACATCGCCATGGTCATGTACACCAGCGGCAGCACGGGCAAGCCCAAGGGCGTGCTTATCTGCCACCAGGGCGTGATGGCTGTTGCCGGCGGGATCCACGAGTTCATTGCGCCATACATCGACTACGGCCACGATGTCATCCTGTCGTACCTGCCGCTGTCGCACGTGCTGGCGTTCTTTGTCGACGTCTACTGCATGTACTCCGGCATCGGGATTGGCTACGGCACGCCGCGGACGCTTACGGACGAGAGCGTGCGCGAGTGCAGGGGCGACATCAAGGAGCTGCGGCCGATGGTGATGATGGGCGTGCCGCAGGTGTGGAACACGATCAGAGCCGGCATGCTCAAGCAGGTGGACAAGAGCGGCTGGCTGGTGCGCAAGCTGTTCTACAACGCCGTCGAGCTCAAGAACGGCCTGCGGCACTACAGCCTGCCGCACAACTTTTTGGACGGCATCGTGTTCAAGAAGACAAAGGAGGCGACCGGCGGGCGGCTCAAGTTTGTCATCACGGGCGGGGCGCCGGTGAACAAGAACGTCCAGCGCCTGATGAACGCGGCGCTCTGCCCGATGATCCACGGCTACGGCCTGACCGAGGCCAGCGGCCTGGTGTCGGTGCAGCTTCCCGACGACCCGACGTTCAACAACGTCGGCGCGCCCTGCCCGTCGGTCGAGATGAAGCTGGTGGACGTGCCCGAGGCCAACTACTTTGCGCGCAACGGGCAGGGCGAAGTATGGGTGCGCGGGCCGTCGATTTTCAAGGGCTACCTGGACAACGACGAGCTGACCCGCGAGACGCTGACGCCCGACGGGTGGCTGAAGACCGGCGACATCGGCGAGTGGACGGCGCAGGGCCAGCTCTCGATCATCGACCGCAAGAAGAACCTGGTCAAGATGATCACCGGCGAGTACATTGCGCTGGAGGCGCTCGAGGCCACGTACAAGAACTCGCTGTTCATCCACAACATCTGCGTGTGCGCCGACGGGCGCATGTCGCAGCCCTGTGCCATCGTCAACATCGACGGGGCCCAGATCGCGCATATCGCCGACGAGGCCAATATCGGCTACGACAATCCGTCGGAGCTGGCCGGCAACCCGGACTTTGTGCGCGCCGTACTGGCCGACTTGCAGCGCGTTGCCAAGAGGAATGGGCTGACCAAGCAGGAGACGCTGACGTCGATCGTTGTTGATCCTGAGCTGTGGTCGCCCGAGAACGACAGGCTGACTCCGGCCATGAAGCTCAAGCGCAGCGACATCCGCGACCACAACGCGGACGCTGTGGAGGCCATGTACGAGCGGATGGGGCTGAACTAGGGGCGGCATGTATGCTCCCCTTCATTTCTTGTTTCTCTTCTCTGCTTTCCATTTCTGGTTTGGAATTATTTTGAAAAAAAAATGCTTTCTGTGAATTCTGCTCATCTTCTGCCGTCGAAATTTCTGACCGACGTGCTGCGCTTGGTCATTGACTCGGAGCCTGACAGCCAGCGCGCGCAAACTGTCCTTAGGGAGCTGCGGGGCGTGAGCGGGGAATGGTTTAGGGCCGGCGAGCGGCTGGACAGATGGACCGTCAAAGTCTGGCTGCAGTCTGACGGCGGTGACCGCACGCAACCCTTGCTTTACAGCAACCTGTCGGCAATTGAAAAGTACTGCGGCCAGAGCCGTGTAGCATACGTGCAGCTTTTCGCTCAGGCAGACATGCTTCTCGGGTTCAGAGAAGATATACGCGGCATGCTTGGAGATATAGCCGTCGTTTGTCCTGGTATCAAAGCACTGTCTATCGCTGCTGCCCGTGGGCTGGACCATTCGGGAGATGGGTTTGTACTGCGTAACGAACACATAAATCTATTCCAACCATTTGCTGCAGATATCGTCAACATGTTCCCTGCTCTTGATGAGCTCAAGCTGGATTTGCCCGGCTACTCGTGCGATGTTTGGGGCCTTGGTGCGTATATGGTTGAAAAGTATGCCGGCCAACTTCGCAGACTTATATACTCGCCATTTCGGTGCAGTATGACTACGCGCTTCTCTGAATACCTGACGTGCCTCAAACTCACTGCTATGCCCGATATGCTGCCCTACCTGCCTTGCAAAGTTAACGCGCAGACCTTGGAACACCTGAGTCTGGCGGGTGTTCCACAGAACTTTGACTGGGGAGTATTCCACGGCAGCCCTAGACCCAAACAGATCATATTTGAAAGACTGCGCACACTCACTCTGTCGTTCGTGCAAAAGGATAACTATATGGGGTACTCTCGCATGGACATGACTGATGCAAGCATGATAACGTTCTGCTTTCCAAGGCTGGAGCAGCTCAGCATAGACTATCCGCAACATCAGCCCCAGTTTATCAAAAACTGCACGTTCCCTTCTGTGTTGCACGCTGTTAGCGTTAGTACAAGCTGCAGCGGAGTCGGACTGGTCAAATGGTCAGATTTTGCCACCATTGACAAGCTCTCTATTGCCGCTACATACAACAAACTATTTGATTCCAGCCCTGTCAGCATATTTGATGCTGCAAGAACGATACTGTCTAATGCCTGTGTAAAGTCGACATCACTTGCTCTGGAGAAGGAGATTGAAATCAGTCTGATTCTCCTGCACATTCGAGGATTGAACTTGACGACGCTTAGAATTGACTGCACGGTTAATTTTGCAAGCATCATGGCTCTTCTGGAAAAGCTACCGGCCTTGGCTGATCTCCACATTACAGTGTCAAAGATTGTATCCAATATCCAACGCACACCATTTGCACAGACGATCCCGACTGAACATGTCAATTCGGGACTACAGCTTCTGACAATTTATGGCAATAATCCGGTGGGCGAAAACAGTGCGTTTGAGACTTTCTTGGCACAGCTTACTGCAAGACTGACTACACTGAAGGAGATCCACATGTCGGATGCAAGATGCCAGCAGTTTGCTGATGTTATTAAGAATGCTGGTGCTCAATATCCGCACCTATATGATATTAAGATAGTAACCGCTTAGGTATATAATAGTATAAATACAAACCCGGCTATTTTATAAATGATAGAGTAGCAACGCCTGTCTGGAATGTACGTTTTTTAAATTTAAGCGGCAACAAGTAAAAAATAACATGTATTTGTTGTATTTTGTTTACTGCTGTAAAAATGGGTTAATCAAGATTGATTAGTAGATTACATAAGGCTACTGATTAGCCCTTTTAGCTCAGGGGCAGAGCGCAGCTCTCGTAAAGCTGAGGCCGTCAGTTCGATTCTGGCAGAGGGCAACCAAGACTTTTGCACTAAATTTTTTATTTTAGTTTTGCAACATACAATTTTTTTTAAAAAAAAAACAAAAGTGTGCAATATTTGATGCGGAATATAGGGATATGATTTGCACTCTCATTTTTTATTCGAAGAGTAGCAAGTAGGAAATCTGGGAGCTGCTGAAATAACAAGTAGCCACAATAAGCACTTTTTTCAATATCTAATGAAAATCGAATTTTGTGTAAAAATGATAGTTCTCAATAAGTAAATTTATATAAAGTGGGTTCAAAAAATGATTCAAATTTTTTATATCAATACCTTTTTGTGATTAACAAGAGTAAAACTTAACTAGATAAAACAGATATATAATATTATATTGCATAGTA
>JANBOJ010000112.1:0-48411 GCA_027574685.1 Coemansia erecta
GGGTGATATTGTGTTATGTAGGATGTCTGCATAATTTTCCATATAATAGGCTAGACATTGCATTGTTGAAATATGAATGTCCACAAACTTTGCATACTTTGACAAGCCATTCTCAACAGTAATACTAAAGTTTGAATCAAATTGAGACTTGCTTTGGCTTAATGCAGATTTGAAGAAAACATAGCTGTAGAGTTTTGGTGCTTGCAGAGCACGCCATTGACTGCAAATATTTAGATACTGCAGGCCATTCTTCCAGTGAGTGTAGTCTAATGGATTACAATATGCTCTCCCAAGTATATTATCTAATATGAGTAAAGGTAAATCTGAAATAGAAAGCATTACAGTATAATTTTTTGGAGGATTTTAGTAGAGAAGAAACAGGGTGGGTCTAGGGTTTATCTTTTATTTTAAAAAAAAAAAATAAAAAACTTGCTTTCTCATCAAGTCTATAATAAAAAGAAATAATGCAGCTTGCGCAAAGAAATAAAATAAAAAGGGTTAAATAATTGCACATGTCGATTGTACAAAAAACAATCGTAAATATTTAAAAAAAAAAAATCTTTTTTTATTTTTTTTTTAGCGGAATAACTTACCGCGCTCTTATTAAATACTTCTAGAAAAAAACTAAAATTTAATTGTTAACGTCAGTTTCCGTGTAGAGGTACAACGGGGTCGCAACAGGGATCATTGCAGGGTGGCCGGATCAGCCGCAGACTCATCTGTGGTGCTGCAGATGTGCCCGTTGGAATCGAAGTACTTGAACCAAGAGTCAGAGGGGGAGGAACCAGAGAAGACAATCTTGTCGTTCTGGTCCGGCCCGCCTGGCTCAATGTGGAACCACCGGTTTGGCACCTTAAGCCAGCGGTCCCTGAAGACGTCGTCCGATTTGCGTGTAGCGTACGCGTAGTGAAGGTCGTGCAAGACCCGTAGTGTAACCGCCGTTTTAAACCGAATAAACATTTGATCGCCTGTTTTGATCTCGCCGTCGCTGATCTCTGCGTGGGCGCGGTAGACTTCCCAGACTGCCAGACCGTGAAGCGCGTGGGCATTGGGGATCACCCGAGACCATTTGCCAAAGCCTGTGGCGACTGCGGGCATTTCGATTGTGACCGTGACCGGCGGCTCGGCCGGCTGAATGTGCGTGAGGAAGCGAGAGACGAGGAGCCAGTAGCGATGTGTGCGCAGACAACTCCAGAAGTAGTGGCAGATATTTTCGACCGAGACGTCGCAGGCCGGGCACATCGGGGTCATGCCCGGAACGCAATGGGTCAGCTGCGCAGCTGTCGGGACCGCTGCTTGCGCTAGGAGCCATACCAGCGAGAGGTGCTTTGTGTCTAGCGGCGTGCAATTGATCCGGTCCCAGTTGTACTGCTGGCTGGGCGACGGTGAGAGACCCCAGTGGTCTAGTCGAGGTAAGAGGCGAGATGGGGGTGAAGAAAAAAGGCGACCATGCTTGGGTTTATAAGAGGAGAGAGGAGAGTTGGCTAACTTCGTGTGTTGCCAGATGAGCGACTTGTCGGGATTAGCAGGAAAATCTATCAGCTGTCTGGTGATCTCGGGTCTCCAAATAATTCGGAGATCCTTGATCGCTTTTACAGCTGGCCTCGTCAGAGGGCCCGATCTTGTTTCTGCTGCTCCTGTCTCGTTGTTTTTCTTGAATACATCAGCTAATGTATGTGTCTTGTTTACTCGGAATGATTTCTTTTGCTCGACTGTAGGTTCGTATAACTGTGTCACCGCCGGGTGTTCGAGCGGCGCCCCGCAGAGGATCGACAGGGAGGCAGTTGGCAGCAGGGTCGGCAGAGCACCGCCACAGTCACGCCAGGCGTCGACGCAGCGGTGCCAGAATGGCGGTAGACTGCCTTTGCAGCGCAGCAGAATATTCGAGCGGAGAAGGTCAATAGTGTCGAGGTCGGCGGCCGTCAGCGCCTGTTGCCAGGCCCAGCGAGCGACCAGTGCCCACCAGGATGTGGCGTCGTGGCGCATGGTCTTGGCAACGAACTGCGCGAAAATGGCACGCGACTGTGCCTCGAGAGGTAAGATTCCGAGCCCGCCGTCTTTCCGCGGCTTGTGGACGTGGTTAGCGGCAACTTTCGGGCATTTTGAGTTCCAGAGGAACTCACGCACCAGCTTGTTGACGCGCTGGACAAACTTTGGGGTGAACGGCACCATGTGGGCGGCGTACCAGACCTTGGCGAGGAGCACAGCATTGGCTAGCGTGGCACGGCCAAAGAGAGAGATCTTTCTATCGCGCCAAGTAGTAACTGTTGCTTCTATCTTGTTTAATAAAGAATCCTGAATAAACTCTGTCGCTATGCCTTCCTCAGTAAAGTGTATACCAAGGTAGCGGACGATGCCATTCGGCGGCAGCGGTTGAGTCGGCAGCAGGAATCTTGGTCGGCCAATGCGGAGCATTTCGGTCTTGTCGTCATTGAGACGGGCATTGGATGCCAGACCGTGAAGCTCCATGGCTTGCTTGAAGATCGCCACGTCTTCATCAGAGGATACTGCAAGAGCAATGTCATCTGCGAAGGCGATGGCCTTGAAAGTGTAACCAGGGAGGGCAATACCGGTAAGCTTATCGCGGAGGAAGCAGAGGAGTGGCTCTGCCACTAGGTTGTAGAGAAGGGGAGAAAGTGGGTCGCCTTGGCATAACCCTTGGGTGATCTCGACACCCGGGGCCTCGAGGTGCCCGAAGAAAACTGATGCCTTGCTGCCCTTGTAGATTACCTGGATCAGCCGCCGGAACTGTGGGCCAATGCCGCAATGCGCCATGCAGCGGTCCAGGTACTGCCAGTCGACTCGGTCATATGCCTTGCGCTGATCGAGCATCAGCAGGGCGCCGGAGAAGCGAGCCGGATCGAGCAAGCTGCACTGAATCGCAAGGTGGATGGTATGTATGTTGTCGAAAATCGACCGACCTTTTGTGAAGCCTGTCTGTTGACAGTCGATGAGCGAGGGCAGGGCACGTTGCAGGCGAGCAGTAAGTACTCTGGTGACAATTTTTATGTCGCAGTTAGACAGCGAGATCGGGCGCCAGTTGGCCAGGCTTCGGAGGTCGCCTTTCTTGGCTAAGAGGATCACGTGCGTCTCGAGCCAGGATGCAGGAATCGACCTGTCTTCCCAGCAGGTGTTGGTGATAGTGGTAAGTGTCGGGGCGAGGTCTGACTCGAAGGTCTTATAGGCTTCGTATGAGATGCCATCGGGACCGGCAGTCTTGTTGTTTGGTGCGGTGCAGATTGCAGCTCTGACTTCGTGGAGCTGGATCGGCCGATCGAGATCTTCCCGGAGCGTCGGGTCAAGCCGGGCTGGCCAGTGACTCAGCAGCTCGGTTTGAGCGTCTTCGTTGACAGTCCCCTTTTTGAATAATCTTGAATAAAAATGCTTGAGAATTTGTTTTTGCTGATCTTGATCGGAGGTCGGATTATTGGAATCGTCGAGGAGGTTGGCTGCCTGAGTTGGAGCTCGGCGAGCTTTCATGACTCAGAAGAAATATCTTGTCGACCTTTCTCCTTTCTCACTCCATCTTATCCTTGCTCGAATTTGTCTGCCTCGCAAATTTCTCTGTATTCTTTTTTCGATTTGCAGTTTCACTTGGACAGCCTGGTGGACCAGGTCGTCACGTTCAACGCCCGGAGGCAGAGCAGCAAGGTCACCATCGATGCGGTCGAGGAGGCGGGAGTCGTCGCTGGTGCGCAGGTCGGCCTGGCGCTTGAGGCAGATGCCATAGCTCGTTGCATAGCGCTGTACTCGGAGCTTGCAGCGATCCCAGGCTTTACTCTTTGAGTCGACTGGCCGGTGCGCAGCAGCGGGGTTC
Organism: Coemansia erecta; assembly: GCA_027574685.1. Lineage (NCBI taxonomy): Eukaryota > Fungi > Kickxellomycota > Kickxellomycetes > Kickxellales > Kickxellaceae > Coemansia > Coemansia erecta. The sequence continues at coordinate 3,818 of JANBOJ010000112.1, forward strand.
TCGTCAGTAAGTATGTTCAGGTAGGTGTCGCGGAAGGACTGGTGGTTGAGGTGGGCTGTCGTCAGCTTCCACGGGCGCAATGCCAGCCGCTCCGCCTCACCCCACTGTAGAGTCAGTGTGAGCGGGCGATGGTCGGAGCGTGGTGGGTGGTTTATAGTGGCAGCGTCGATAGCATCTAGAAGGTTGGCGGTCGCAAAGACATGGTCGATACGGGACATACGGCCCAGCCCACACCACGTGAACACAGGCTGAGTGGGCTGGCGGTGTCGGACCACATCTTTGAGACCGAGAGCAGTAAGTACGGGTGCCAGGGCAGTCCAGCGACTGTCCATCCCCTGTCTAGGCGGCGAGCGGTCCATAGACTGGCTCGGCGTGGCATTGAAGTCCCCTGCCATTAGTGTGTGGCGTGAGGCGCATAATGTTTGTTGTAGGTATATAGAATAGGGAATCGATGCATCGGTATCAGGTGGCATATAGAGCGCGTGGACAAGGATTTTGTGGGGTAAAAACGGGGATATAATGTATGCGGAGATACAACGCCCCCCTTCTCTGATAATTGGTTGACCGTAAAATTTAATATTTTTTTGTGGATTTAATAAAATTGCTACGTATTTGGTCCAAACTGAGCCGGCAGACCATTTAGGTGCCCAGTGGGCATGGTCTGGAGTCCAGTGTGTCTCTTGTACGATAGCAATGTCAGTGTGGAGTACGTCCATGAGGTAGTCCAGCGATATGGTCCGATTTGCATCGTTACGTAATCCCTGAACATTCCATGTAGTAATATGTAATTTCATTCTATTCTTTTAATAAATTAAAAGCGTAGAGTTCAATTATTTTCTGGGCCGTCGGTGTCCAGTTGCATCGCCTCATAGGTGATGTGCTGATCGCCTGCTGAGTCGGTCCTAGTGGTCTGGACCACTATGGTCTGTTCTGCGGGGGTATCCTGGTCGGTGACGTCCAGCGGGTTTTGGGTCAGAGAAAGTAAGGTGTCAGACAGAGGCAACAAAATAGGGGAAGGAGAGAAGGCAGTGATAAAAGGGGAAGTGGCAGGGGAAGCCGGCGCAGAGCGGACGATGCCTGCCTGGTTGGGTGAAGAAAAGTCGATGGACTTACCTTTTTTTCTTGATTTGTCTTGTAGCGCGGCGCTGGCAGCCTTTTGGGCTCGTGTCTGCATCGACGGGCGTACTGGCGTTTCCTCGGGCTGGCGAGGCGGACAGACTTGATTGGCTGGTGTCTTGTGTGGTGGCGACACCAGCTCGGCGAGTTGGGGTGCCGCGGGCACCAAAAAGGTAAAGTGGGCATTGTCCCCAGCAAAGGAAAGTGCCGCCTTTCTGCGTTTGGGCGTGGCCACCAGCATTAGGGCAGCGTTTTCCTTTTCTGGTTCCTTATCTTCCACCTTTTTCTTTTTTTCGGCTCTTAGGACTTGCGGGCGGCTCCGGCACTCGGCTTTCGTGTGGCCCTTGGTCTTGCAGTATATGCAGGCCTTGTCTACACGTTTGCTGAGTGCGGTCACGTTGTAGCCGTCAAGCTCAACAAGACCATCGATGGTCTTACCCTCAGGGAGCAAGACCACGACCTGGGCAAGCGACGACAGGAACGGGCTGCGTTTATAGAGGACAATGTCAATAATGCACCCGTGGTCGCCGAGGGCAGCATGGATCTTGGTGGCGGCGTCACGCGGATCAGCTTCTTGCAGCCCGGTGAGCATAACAAACGTTATCTCTGGGCTGTAGGCTTGGAACTGGGATAGACGCGCAGGAGCGCCGTTGATCTCGATCGGCTCGGACAGGAAGGTAAGTCTGTCCTTGTCATTGCGGAAGCGGATCACGACAAGGCGCGAGGAGCGGTAGAAGGTAAGGTGGAGTGAGCTAGTGAGCTTGTCCTGTTTTGCGATGAATGCGTCTTGTATATCCGTGTAGGTGGCACCAGCAGGGACCGAGTATCCCAGGCAGGGATAATCATGCTGGTTCGGGACAATGCGGACCGGGGGGACCGCGGTTACATTGAAGGCGTCGGCCTCAGTCCCTGTTTTCTCAATGAGATGCAGGGCACTGAACGGGGTACCATTGTCGATGCGGGTCGGCTTGTTGGCCTGTCTGGCTGGGTTTTCGAGGAAGTTCTGCGACGTTCCTCACTGGCCGGTGTTCGGTGGTCCACCGCGGACCAGGACGGTGCTCCAGGTCAGCCCGTCGGGCGCTGGAGCTGGCGACGGCGCGCGTGGTGGCGTGCCGGGGGGTGGGCGTTGCTCGCTCATTGCGGGGGCAATTGGCTTCGGGTAAACGTTAGGTAAGCGATAGATAAGAGTGTTTTTATTCCTTAAATATGATTGGCTGCCCTATTTTTTGCGAGAAGCGGAGGAGAGAGTTTTTTTTTCAAAAAAAAAATAAATAAATAAATAAATAAATAAAAGCTTTATGCAAAAAATGCCTGTAAGATAGTAGTCGCTTTATAATATTTTAAATTTGAAGACAGCTTTCGTGGCGCAACTGGTTAGCGCGTCTGACTGTTAATCAGGAGGTTCCTAGTTCGAGCCTAGGCGAGAGCGTACTTTTTTATTTGCCGGCAGCATTTTTATTTTGCTCAGTGTTAATTTGTTTCTATACTACGTGTTTCAAACATCTTGTGTCAACATGAGTGGCTCTGCACTTGAGCGAGCAGTACCGTACGCCGCAGTCGACGCAAGTATATATGCCTCTGTACCCGCAGATCGAGCAAAAGTGCCGCTGCGGGGCGGCTCCTACTCCAGGAATGCCTGACGGCTGAGCGATGCATGAGAGATAGTAGTAAGTCGGGTTATAAGCAGCATTGGAGTTATTGTGTTCAGAGTCCGCCCGCATGGCAGCGCTTTGTGTTTCTGCAGCGAGCAGGTCAGCGAAGGAGAGCGGGCGGAGGGAGAGAGCGCGGGTTTCCCGACGGTCCCTGCGCTTGAGGCCCTCGGCGGCTGAAACTATGGTTATTTTTGATTTGGATGAGCTGGTGGTCAATTTTGAAGAGGAAGAGGAGGGTTCTAGGTGGAGCTGGTCGAAGTCAGGCAGAGTGGTGTGGTTTTCGCGCTCGAGCATCTGCACGCGTGTGCGTCGGCGGTGCAGCAGCGTGGTGGCGTCCCAGGCGGGCCGTGCGGCGGCATGGCGGATGGGCTGCAGGCGTTTCGAGCTGCTGTCCATATGAAAGAAATAAAGTGGGGAGAGTTTGTTGAAATGCTGGCAGTTTAGAATGTAAAAGGACATACATCGGTTCCATTTTATTTTTTTTTTTGGCTGTAATATGGAAAGCTTGGCATAGTTTGTATTGCATATACGGGAGCAGTGCACGTGGCATATTCAGCGAATAAATAGATAGAGAGATTTTAAAAGTCGCCCGGCAGCAGCGCCGAAACAGCAGCGCCAGCCGCATCCCTGGGCGAAACAGGCTCTCCAACCTCGACATGTTCAAAATCAAGGTACATCAGGTCGTTCTGCAGCAGCTCGTCGATAAACGGAATATCAGGGTCAGCCATGAGATAGGCGGCCTGGTAAGTGAGCAGCGAGGCGGAGTGCACGAAGGTGTCGAGGTCACGGGTTGACGCAATGTGACGCAGTCGAATGATCGGGCGCTTAAGCGGGCGGGCGCCGACCACCTGCACTAGGCGGTCGGGCGGTAGCAGGCGCCCGTCCGATGGAGGTGGCAGCGCCTGGTCGAGTTCGCTAAGCACGTGCGCGGGCAGATGCCGGAACGCCAGGTTGCTTGGGTCCTCCTCCTCCCCATCCTGCTCCCTGCCCCTCCGGCCCGCCGCCGCAGCCGCCGCAGCCGCTGCGGCAGAAGATGAGGTCGAGAGCAGCCGCGAGCTGAGCTGGTCGAGCAGCGCTGCGGCCGTGCTGCGCGAAGCATACAGAGCGTCCACCGTGTCGGTGATGAAAATCCACTGGTGCACGAGAAAGTCCTCGGTGCCGAGCACCATAAGCAGGTCGAGGAACTTGCACGCGGCCAGGAACAAGTCGGCCTGGTCGCCCGTCTGCTGCCCGGCGCCGGCGGCCAGCTGCCTGGTGCACAGGCGCATCAGCTCTGTCAGCAGCATGGGCCAGAAGCTCGACATATGCGCCGCCGACACACGGCACAGAAGCACGCGCAGGCACAGGAACACCTCGGCCTGCACGCGCGCGTGCGTCTCGCTCTTCAGCACGTCCACCAGGCGCTCCTGGATGGTGGGCAGCACGCTGACGTGCTGGTTGACGGGGGCGGCCCACAGGCAGAAGCTCAGCCGCCTCAGGGCCAGCGCCCTCCCGCGCGCCTCCGCCTCGCGGTTAGCAAACAGGGCTGCCTGCGAGGCTGCCGACTGCACGCGCGCCAGGGCGTCAGCGAACCTTTCCTTCTCGGCGCCCAAGAGTGTGCGCACAATGAGGCGCCAGAGCGGCGCGGTCTCGCGGCCCATGGTCGGCGGCGCGAAGAATTTGGCGTCAGCCAAAAAGTCCCACGCGTCGCGCGCCCACAGGCGCAGAAGCGCCGCATGGTGGGTCAGCGCGGCCAGCAGGCGTAGCACGTGCGCGAAGTGGCGCGTCCGTGAGGTCGCCAGGTGCGCCGGCGCGCTGAGCCCGCCCGTCATGTGCGCTCGCAGGGCGGGCGCCACGGCGTGCTGCACCAGCGCGGTGCCGACTGCGCTTTGCAGCTCGTGGTCCGGCAGCAGGTGCGCGAGCTGCGGCAGCACGGTGCCCGCTAGCACGTCCAGCACGTGGTCGCTCGTCTGGTCGTCGGCCTGCACGGGCGCGCGGCCCGCCGCCTGCACGCACGTGTCGACCAGCCGGGCGTACAGCACGCACAGCTCGTGCGAGTACACGGCGCCGCCGCCAACGACACTGCTGCCGCTGCCGCTCCTTCGGCTGTTGCTGCTGCTGCCGCTGCTGGTTCCGGCGGCGGCCAGGCGGCTGCACAGCTCGGTGGCCGCGCGCAGGGCGAAGGGCAGCAGCGGCCGGGCGACCGCGTGCTCGGCCAGCAGACGCAGCAGCGCCAGCACGTCGGGCGCCAGGCGCACGGGCGCGGCCAGCCGGTGGCGCGCGCTGAGTTCGACGAAGCGCAGCAGCGCGCGGTCGCCCACCGCAGAAAACCGCACGCCCGCCGAAACACTGGCGCCGCCGCTGCCGCCGGCGCCGCTGCCTTGGTCGAGCAGCCGCAGGCGCACGCTGCCGAGCAGCGCGGCCAGCTGCGCCTCGGCCGAGCACCCGGGCACGTGCAGCTGCTCGAGCAGCCGCGCGGCGCGCCAGTCCCACAGGGGCTCCTCCTTCTCCTCCTCATCCGCATCTGCATCCTCGGCGGAGGCGTCCGGCTGGCTGGACGCCGTGGTCAGCGCCGAGGACACCGAGGACGTGCGCCGCCGGCTGCGCGCCAGCGCATGCTGCCTGTGCTGCCTGTGCTGCTGGCGGCGGCTGGGCGGCGGCTGGGCGTCGAGGCGCCAGAGCCACTGCGGGTTGTCGCGCAGCCACAGCGCCACGGCGGCCTCGGCCACCTCGGCCGGCTGCGCCCCGGCGGCGTGCGCCAGGATGCGCCCCACGTGCATCTGCACCACGCCCGCATCGCCGCCGTCCAGCGGCCCGGCATCCCCTGCCGCCGCCGCCGCCGCCGGCTGCGCGTCGCGCACGCCCAGGGCGCCCAGCAGCCGGGCCAAGCCCTGGTCCTCCTCCGGTGCGGGTGCATCCGCGGGCCGGCCGAACGCCTGCGCCACGTCGCGCAGCACGGCCAGCACGGCCACCAGGTCGAGCCCGGCGTCCGGAGCCGCCGCCACGGGGCCATCGCCGTCTTCCCCTTCCTCCTCCTCCTCCGCCTCGGCTGCCTGCGTCGCTGCCGCAGTGTCGTGGCCAAAGAGCCCCGACACCAGGCGCTGGATCGCGCCGGCGCCCGCGCTCTGCGTGCTGCCGACGCTGCTGGCGCGCGAGCTCGGCCGCTTCAGTTCGTCGGCGCCGCCACTGCCTCCGCCTCCGCCTCCGCCTCCGGCAAGCGGCGCCAGGCGCTCGGCGTTGCTCAGGCACAGCGCGAGCAAAATGTCCAGCGCGTCGAGCAGCACGGCCACGCCGTCGACGCCCACGATCTCGTCCTCCCCGTCTTCTCCGCCTTCTTCCTTGGCAGCGTCGACGGGCACGGCGAACACCGCGGCCATGTGCTGCCTCAGCCCGCCGCCGCCGCCGCCGCCGCCATCCTGGTCCCCTTTGCCGCCGGCGCACTGCGCGAGCAGCAGCAGCAGGGCGCGCAGGCAGGGCAGGGCCAGCGCCTGCAGCACGTCGACGCTGTCCAGCGGCGCGTCCACCAGCCTCTGGACGGCCGGCAGGCACGCGCGCAGGGCCAGGACCCAGCGGCGCAGCGGCGCCACGCCGCGCTGCACGGTCAGGGCGGCCAGCACCATCTTGGCGAACAGCGCGGGGGCGCACAGGATGCCGGCCGTCGGCTCGTGCCCTGCACCGCCCTGCACGCGCGCCTGCACCAGGGCGCATAGCAGGTCGAGCAGGGCGGCCTGCACCGAGGCGCGCTTGTGCAGCACGGCGAACAGCAGCGCGTCGGCCACGCGCGCCTGCAGCGCGGCGAGGTACGCCACGGCCCAGGCGCCCTGCGCCGCGCCGAACGCCGCCAGCCCCGCGGCCCGCACCCTCAGCTCCTCGCAGGCGCCGGTCGCGCCGCCGCCGCCGCCGCCGGTCACGGCCACCTCGACGCCAGCGGACACCACCAGCTGCAGCCACGAGTCCGCCGGCAGCGCCGACGCCCACGCCAGCCACGCGTGCTGCACCTGCCGGTCGAGGCCCTCCTTCTCGTCGCCGCCCTGCATGCTGCCGACCACGCCGCCGCGGCGGAGGTAGCGCAGCAGCGTGTCGGCGTAGTACGCCGCGCGGCGGTGGTCCACGGGCCGCGTGAGCTCGAAGCACTGCGACGCGTGGCCGACCGCCAGCACGGCCGAGTACTCGCGCCGCCAGGGCTCGCCGCCGCCGCCGCCGCCGCCGACGCTGCGCAGGAGCAGCAGGGCGAGCGGCGCGGCCACGGCCGGCCACATGTCGGCGGCCGCGTCGACCCACGCCTGCGCCAGGGCGCCGCGGCCCAGCGCCGCGGCCGCCTCGTCCTCCTCGCCGCCGGCCCAGCGCACCAGCGGCACGTCGACGTCGTCCAGCACCAGCAGCAGCAGGCGCGAGAACGCCAGCGGCGCGTCCGCCGTCTCCAGCAGCCGCAGGCCGCGCAGGCTGCGCCACAACGCCGCGTAGCGCGCCAGCTCGCGCGCATACGCCTGCCCGCCCTGGCCGCCAGCAGCTGCAGCCGCCGTCAGCTTGCCGGCCAGCAGGCGCTCGACCTGCTCGGCGTCCACCAGCCGGCGCAGGCGCCAGAGCAGCCGCGTGGCCGGCACGTGCCAGCCCGTGTGCGCGGCGTCCAGGCGCGCCCACAGCCGCCCGACCACGGCGGCCAGCCGGCCGTCCGCCCGCAGCACGTGCCGGCCCAGCAGCCCGCGCTCGACGAACGCGAGCAGCGTGTCCAGCGCCACGCGCTGCGCCGCGAAGCCGCTGCCGCCGCCCTGCGCCACGGCGACCAGCGCCAGCGCCCAGCCGTCCGAGGCTCCCTCGCTGCGCGCCAGGTCGGCGCGGCCCACGAGGTCCTGCGCGTACGCCGCCGCCGTCTGCAGCACGTAGCCCGTGTCCTCCAGCGCCGCCGCCGCCGCCGCCGACGCGGCTGCCGGCCGGGCCAGGCGGCGGGCGAGGTGCGCGCCGGCGCGCTTGGCCAGCTGGATGGCGGCGTGCAGCAGCCCGGGCCCGCGCACCACCGCCGCCGCCGCCTGCTCGACCGCCGCCGCGTCGTCGGCCGCCGGCGCGCCGTGCAGCCGGTAGAACGCCCGCGTGGTGGCCGCCAGCCCGCCGACGTCCACCGCCGCCACGCCGGCGCCCGCGCCCTCGTCCTCCGCCGCAAACGCCGCCTTGGGGATGCGCGCAAACAGCTCGACCGCCAGCCTGGCGAACCCCGCCGCCAGCGCGCCCACCCTGTCGCCGCCGCCATCGTCCGCCGCCGCCGCCGCCGCCTGGCGCAGCAGGCGCTCGAGCATGGCCAGCACGGCGAGCATGGCCATGGGCACGTGCACGTGCAGGCTGGCCTCGTCGTCGAGCTCGAACGTCTGCACGAAGAACAGCAGCAGGCGCAGCGCGCGCGCCACGTCGAGCGCGTCCAGGGGCTCGCGGGCCGCGGCGTCGGCCAGCTGCGTCAGCACGCGCGCCCAGACGAACAGCGGGTCGAGCATCTCGACCAGCATGCGCGACACGCTGGCCAGCCGCACGGGCACGGCGCCCTCGGCCATCAGCAGCCGCAGCAGCGGCACGAGCAGCGCGTCCAGCACCGGCTGCGCTATCAGCGGCTTGTCGGCCAGCCCCACCAGCACGCGCACGGCCGTCTGCTGCCGCTCGCCGTCGCCGGCCGCCGCGCCCACCGCGCCCAGCAGCGCCTCGGCCAGGGGGCCCTGCGCGTGCTGCGCAAAGTACGCCGCCTGCTCGGCCTCGGCCTCGCTGGGCCCCAGCAGCCACGTGTACAGCCGGCGGTTCAGCGACATGTCCTTCTTCAGCACCACGGCCGCCGCGCGCTCGGCCACCATCGCCAGGTCGGCCGCGTCCAGCACGCGCGCGTGCAGCGGCAGCCGCGTCAGCAGCACGTCCAGCGCCGCGCGCAGCACCAGCGTCTTGGCGTCCGCCAGCGCCGCCGCCAGCCCGCGCGCCAGCAGCGAGGCCTCGTCGCCGCACGCCGCCGCCAGGTCCGCCGCCGTGGCCAGCACCGGCAGCCGCTGCGCCAGGTACTTGAGCGCCGACTCGCGCTGCCGCGGGTGCGTGATCATGATCAGGAACATCGTCTGGTGGAAGAACGCCGCGTCCACGGCGTCGCGCAGCCGGTCCAGCACGTGCATCACCCGCGCCACCACGTCCGCCGACCCCTCGTCCAGCCCGGCCAGCACGCCCATCGCCAGCCCCTTCATGCAGGCCCGCAGCCGGGGCCCCAGCGGCACAAAGTACTGCTCGAAGATGTCCAGCAGCTGGCCCTTGGTCTTGACCGACGCGTGGCGCATGAACGGGAACAGCCCGTACGCGTACAGCGCCAGGTCGAGGGCCATCTGCTGGCTGCCGATCTGGTTGAATATCTGCTCGTAGATGCCCAGCACCTTCTGGTGCACGCCCGTCGGCAGCGCCGGGTTGAGGCACTGCGCCAGCCGCTTGGCCACCGTCTCCTTGTGCGGGATCACCGGGTACTGCGCGTACAGCTCGAACGACTTGCCCAGCTTCGTCAGGAACGCCGTCACGTCCGCCCACTCGTTGACGTACTCGAACGACTGCAGGTTGCGCTCGACCAGCTGCACGTACTTTTGGTACTTGGGCTCGCTCTGGTACTCCTTCGCGCGGTCCGACAGCCGCCGCCGCCGGGGCGTCGACAGGTCCGTCTCGAAGCCCGCGTGCCCCGCATGCAAGGACTCCGCCGAATTGCCGCCGGCATCCGAGGGCGCCCTGTCTGAGTGTGTTGTCCGGCCCTTGTTCCGGCTCATCTCGACTGCGATTTAGAAATAAGAGAATGTAAATGCGTAATAAAAACTAGTTAAAAAGTCCAAGAACCTAGTAGAGCTGCTAGCATACGCATACACACACCGCAGAAACAGGAACCGCAAAACCCTTGGTGTGGCATCATCATTCCCTCCTATCTTCTCCTTTCTTCTCGCCCATTGCGTCATTATTCCATTAATTTCTCATTACATTTAACATCTGTAAATTCGACCCACCCACTCCCGCGATGCGTCCGTCTCTTGCGCTGGCCCTGCTGGCCACCACCTTCCAGACCCTCACATCCCCGGCCTCTGCTGCATTCGACTGCAAGAAGGCGCAGATTGCCGGCTTCGAGTACGACCTGAGCCCGCTGGCCCACGACATCTTCCTGGTGACAAACACATCGACGCCGCCGTCCACATCCAGCGTCAAGTACGCCATCAACCCCTGCATGCCTCTCCAGCCCATGCCCGACTCGGTGCCCAAGCTCGACCGCTGTCCCGAGAACTCGTGGGTCTGCCGCTCCGTCACATACGTCAAGGATAGCGTCCCGCGTCTGGAGGAGGTCGGCTCGGTCGCCGGCGTGTCAAAGTCTGACCAGCCGACCCTGCAGGCCACCGCGGAGGGCAGCGAGAAGCCCAGGGAGTTCCACTGGAAGATGGACGGCGTGCAGGTCGACCAGGCCAAGTGGTCGACGGACATCAAGTTTGTCTGCAACAGGAGCGCCAAGAACGACGACCTGCCGAAGCTTGTCGCATACAAGGACGGGCTGCTCGAGCTCGAGTGGGCCGTGCCGGCTGCCTGCGCGCTGGGCGACGACGGCAAGGACGACGGCGGCAAGGACAAATCTCCTGGCGACGGCGGCAAGGACGGGAACAGCGACGAGGGCGATGACGAGGGCGGCAGCGGCTTTTTCGCCACCGTGTTCACCCTGCTTGTATCCGTGTTCATCCTGTATCTGGTGCTGGGCGTCATGTACAACTACCTGGTCGTGCGTGCGCATGGCCTGGATCTCATCCCAAACCGCGCCTTCTGGCGCGAATTCCCCTACCTGTGCGCCGACTTTGCCCAGCATATCTGGGACACTGTAAGCGGACGCCGTCGGGGCGGATACTCGGTGGTGTAAATCATCCTACTTTTTAATTCTAAAAAACGCCATTTCCTAGTATTCAAAACCTGCAGACGTTAATGAGACCTGACGCAGAGCAAGTATTGCTAGACTGCATAAAATTTTTCTGTCGGGATTGCATTGGAAAGAAGACCCTGCATGTCGCGTTTCCTCACTTTCCTTCCTTCCTTCCTTTTTTCCCCACTCCTGATCTCTCTTCCACTTTTGCATTGTACACTACATCCAAAAGAAATTGAATAGTAACTACAGCAACAATATATATCCACATCCTACAACTCCGCTCAACTAAATTTTTCTCTCTCTCTTAACTGGGCTATCGCTGATGAACGCCATGAGGTCGTCTTACCGCCGACTGTCCCTGCTAATCATGTGCAGCCCCGTGCTCTACCTGGGCTACTCCCGCTTCTATCTTCAGAACGAAAGTTCCCTGCTCTCAGAAAGCAGTATCAATAAGTCTGAAAACGGTCTGAATCTAAGCTCCAAGTCTCCCTATATCTACAGGACGACCGAGCCCTCAGAACCTAACAGCAGCAAAAACCTGGAGCTAATCCAGATGCACTATGTGGCCCGACACGGCGCCCGCTATCCCACTCGCGGGAACATGGAGTCCATAAGGCACATGTTTGAAACCATCGGGCCGCACATCCCCGACGACTGGATAAAGCCGGACCTCGTCGACCCCAAGAACACCGGGCGCCTGGCTTCCGGCGGTGAAAAAGAGATTGCCAGCATTGCCGAACGGATGGCGGGCAGGTATAGCGAATTCCTAAACGGCCTGTTCCAGGACAACGAGAGAATCCGCTTTGTCAGCTCCGAGTGGCAGCGCTCGATGGAGTCTGCCCGCATTTTCCGCGACACTGTCGACCCCGACGGCCGGACACTGCCCGTAAAAGTCGTGCCTATAAGCAACGACACAACAATGGCCATCAGGTTTGCATGTCCGCTGTGGAACCTCCTGCGGGGGATACATGCTGTCGACATTGCCCGAGAAACTGCAGTGTTCGACTCCATCCACAGCAAATACCTGCAGAAGCAGGTGTCCGACAGACTGTCCTCAATTGCCAACCGCCCCATCTCGCTCTCAATGAAGGAGGTTGCGACAATATACTCTCTGTGCGCATACGACCTTGCCCTCTACAACGAGCCCAACCACTGGTGCACTCTGCTCGATCCGCAATCGGCCCTGCTGCTCGAGCTGCGCAATGACATCAAGTTCAGTCGGGTCTACGGCCCCTACGGCCCGCCAATCAACAAGCACATGGCGTGCGTCCTGTTCACCCACATACTCGACGACATTGACAGTGCCCTCGCCGACCCCAAAACCGCCGTATCGACCTTCCGCTTCGCCCATGCCGAGACAATAATGTTTGTCAGCGCGCTGCTCGGGCTTGAGAACGTGCTTGGCAAGGGCGAGGCCCCGATTACGGGGAACATGACACTGGCAAACGCCAAGCGCCGCGGCTTCAAGTCGACCCAGCTCGTGCCATTCTCGGCAAATATTGGAATTGAAATTTACAGGGACACTGTTGGCCCGCAGGGGTTCTTCCGGCTGCTGCTTAACGAACAGGCCGTGCGCTTGCCTGGATGCGACGACGCGTATTGTCCGATTGAGATCCTGCGCAGCACTCTTTCCGAAAACGTCGGCTGCTCGTTTGGTGACATGTGCAAAAGCAAATAAAAGACAATAGCCATTGTTCACTACTCTATTAAAAAAAGGACATTTGTTTGCATTATATTGACCCGATGCACATTTGAATCGTGACCATGTCTGATGTTCTCACGAGTAAACAAATTTACTAGAGTGACTGTATATTCTCGTTTTTTACATGCTAGCAGTAAAAAATGAGTAGTAAAACTTTCAGGTAGAAATTTCCCGTGTATATTGAACCCCGCATTTCTTTCCATTGAACAATTTTTGGGTTCACTGAGTAAAATATCGACTTTGCTGCCTACCCGAAAGCTGAGCAAAAAAAAATTTTAAAAGAAAAAATATGCTTTATAGAATAGATTCCCTTGTCTTTGGAGGTTTCCCACATGTCTACTATTTTTGGGCAGTAGAAACGACCGGATACACTCTAAAAAGCCACCCCTTTCTGTTCTTTTCAAAATCGATTCCAGTTAAAGACCCAAGGGATCCTTTACTTGGCACAACCCCTTTTACCAAAAGACGACCAGACCTTTTTTTCGTACCCATCTCATTCGTTCGCCAGTCTCCTCTATCAAAATCTGAAATTGTTCGCCCTACCGAAGGCAGAGCTCCTTTTCCTCTCTTCTTACCTTTTATTTTTGGGCTCTATATTCATCCTATCTTTCATTTGCATTGCATTGCATTATCCACGCTAATCCATTCTCATTTGCATCTATCAACATCGTATACCCCATTCATGTACATAACTTTCAATACACGCAGCCAACATTAATTCAGACATTCCCCGACCGTTTACCATACATCTCGACTATTAAATTATGTTTAAGGCAAAGCTCCCCAACATCAACTTTTCGTTTGATTCTGTTTCCACGAAGGCCAAGGAAATCTGGTACACTCCCAAAGCGCGCTCGCAGGCGATTGCGTGCAGTGTCCTTATCCTCCTTTCCTTGCTCCCAATCATCCTTAGCGCCATTGTATTTGCCGTCTCGAAGCCGACCGCTGCAGCCAGAACGGCAATTTATCTGGTTACGTTTGCCTTTGCGCTGGTCGCAAGTGGCTATGCTATCTACGTGTTCAGAAAGCGCATTATTGCAATTCTCGCCAAGGAGAGCACTGGCAACTATGTAATGAAGGAGCGCCAGAAGCACAAGCAGAAGCAGCAGCAAAACCTACCGACTCACTACGTTAGCAACGCTGTCGATGCATTTAGCTCTGAGCAGCGGGAGTATAATCGGAGACATGGCGACCAGGCATTCATCAGCCCGACTCTTGCCTCTAGCTCTACTGGCCACTATCTTATGCCGAATCATCAGGCGCCCGAATATCTACCATATGAACCCCTGCAGATGCCAGATCCCGAGGCGCATACTAATGCACCTAATGGCAACACTACCGCTGCCAACGACCTGTATCTGGTTCCCATGCCTCAGCCTCGCACCTTGCCACTCCAGGTCCGCAATCTGATTGAGTCAGATGACAGCATCGGAAAGAAGGCTACACCACCCGAGATGAACATGCCAACACCGCCCCCGCCCTCGTACTCTGGAGTTGCACCAAAGATGCCCCTGCCTCCAGTCGCCAGCAACAAGGGTCTCGACGGCTCGCCAGACATGCCACCACTGCCTCGCCTGCACGTACTTACGCCTCAGGCTCCTACTCGTCCCAAGTCGACTCTAAACCTCCCGCCTCTTCCAGCTGGCTCAGCTCCTGCTGCCACTGCATCTGATGACTCAAAGAAGGCTGCTGCACAGCACCAGGACGAGATCATGTTTGACAGCGAGGATGACAGCGAGGATGACGATGACGGTGTCAAGCTATTCTCGTTCGACAAGGTCAAGGTGCGCACCGACGGTCCGATGGATCAGCAGCTCTACGGTAGCCACAGCAGAATGACAATCATGTCGAGTGTCGAGTCGGTAGCTGCCTTTGCCAGCCAGCAGAGTCTGAATATTAAGGCTCAGGCGGCCAATAACGACACAAGCACATCGGCCAGCACAAGCAATATCAACTTGTCGCAGATCAAGCAGGCTAGCGATGCTGCTACTAGAGCGGCAGATGGTAACAACCAGCAGGAGTCGCAGCAGTCGTCGTTCTCGGATCTGCCATCACAGCCAGAGACTATGTCATCAGGGACAAAGTCGGTTCTGGAAAAGTTCCCTGAACCACCAAAGAGCAAGCTGCGCCTAAGCATCTTCCCAGAGAATAGCTCCGAAGCCGACCTTGTCGAGAAATGGCTGCAGACCAGCTCCCAGCCTGCACCACCAAACCCTGCAACGCGCCAGCTCAAGAAAACAAGCGTCCCAGCAGTGCCGTCGCCACTGTCGTCCAGCATCGCTGACCTGGTTATCCCTGACAAGTTTGTTTCGGCAGAGGGATCAAAGATCGTCAAGTCGCCAACTAAGCCGTCGTCACAGGAGCAGGTCATGTCCATTTACGGCGAGCGCGATGCCCTTGCCAACATCAGAGACAGCGAGGTATCCCAGTATGACCTGCCTGGCCAGATCAGCTACGTCAACTCGGTTGTCGACATCGGGCCTGTGCCTGCCATTCCCAAGCGTCCAGACCTAAATGTCTCGAGAGCAGACCCAGATGACCTGGAAAAGATTGACGAGCCACTGCTAGAGTCGAGCGACCTGAGCCTCAGACGCCCCACGCTCGTCGACTTCCAGAAGAAGGCCGATGCCAAGCGGAAGCTGATGGGCGGCCTGAACCAGGACCAGAGCCAGGATTCAGAGCGGTCCATTGGTGGAAATCTAAACGACGATTCGCGCTATTTCTCTGCTGTATCTTTGCCTCAGACGCAGAACCAGACTGGTGCGCCTACCGGCAACTTTATGGACATTGCCGAAGATGACGAGGATAGTGACGATGAGCATGAGGAAGAGGCATTCTTGGACAGCGACAGTGATGACGAGGCCATTGGGTCTCTGCCACAGTCAGCAGCCGATGCGACAGCCCTTCATTTCACGGGCAACAACAACACCACCACACCTGCAGGATCTACCGCTGTCGCTGCTATCTCTGCTACCGCAGCTGCAACAGCCTTTGCCCAGGCCACCAACGAGTCTACCGAATGGAGGCCAGCTAGTGTCAGCATGGATAGTTTGGCAGCACAGCTGGCGAAGGCAATTACGCACAGCGACAAGCCCCACGACTCACTCGTCAGCACCCACGAAGCCGGTCTTCGTGACAGCCTGCTCATCAAGTCACGCACGCCAGCTGCCAGTCCACATATCGGTTTACAGCCGCCCTCTCCATCAAGGCTTCCAGCAAACATCCTCAGCCGTGGCCTGCGGGATAGCCAGTTCGATGAGCCGAGAGCTCCTCCGCGCCCCAGCGACTCGTCGATATTCCTTGACGGCGAAGACTACGGTGCCGATCTGGTGATGACCTCGATTGCCCGCAATACAGAGCCAGAAACGCAAAAGTAGTTGTTATTATATAGGATAGTTTCTTCTAAAGTTCAACTGTTACAAAGAATGTGTCTACTTTACACGAGCGAGCTGGAAAGGGGTGGTAGGGAATAGAAGTATTTAACGCACGCAGCCAAAGGCCTGAATGGGATGCTGTAGACCGGATGGACCGGCACAACGGCGTTAGATGGCAGACCCAGAACGAGCTTCTGAGGAGGCGACACGTCCCACTGCATCATACGCACGGGAATTGTATAGACAGATGTCTTGTCCTCAAGCTTCTTTGCACTAGGGTCCACGCCTACATAGTGTTGCGAAAGCGACAGCCCGACAAGGCAATACATGGTGTGGTAGAGGTCTGGCGATTTTCCAGGCTTATCGCGCAGCCCACCCATGTCGTTTGTCGTGTCTTGGCAGCATGCCAGAATATAACGCTGGAGCGCGGCGCGATCATAGAGATAGTCGTCACGACCAGCACGTTCGAGTGCCTTCTGCAGAATTGGGAACGCGCCGCCAACCCAGTAGGAATAGCATCCGTCAACAAGCTTGTTGGTACGGCCATTAAAGCCGCCCTCGAATCCCAGCTGGCGTGCACTCATCCACCGTGCTAGGCGTGTGAGGTTAACAGTGTCAAACCTGTCTAGAATCTCGAGAGCCGCCAGTCCACATAGCGTGTACCCGCCATGCGCCTCGACGCCAGGGAATGGACCGATTCCACCCTCGCAGGTCTGGCAGCGTCCGATGAATTCAGCAGCACCCCTGACAAGGTCAGGTGTCATTATGTTTAGCAGCGAGGCAATGACCATGGCACAGTACACGCCTCGCACATCTACCTCCCCATCCTTGTGCATCGAGAACGAACCGTCGGCGTTCTTCATTGTCATCAGCCACCGGTACATGGCCTCTCTGTCGACGATGCGGTACGCATCTTCGCCGCCAACCAGGGCTATGGCTAGAACAGCCGCGTAGGACCCGGCCAGGTGAGGCAGCTGCCTGTTGCCGCCGCAGAAGCCGCCCTCGGGATCCTGGAGCGGCTTTAGCGTGTCGATTGTCCTGCCCTGCAGCTCATCGTCAATCTCACAGCCCATGATGCTAAGCGAGTTCAGACACCACAGCGAGAACCACGGCTGGGATGCGTCTAGCACCTTGAAGCCGCTAGGCAGGCCGCCTATCATATTTCTGAGAAACTGCTCATGTCTGTCTTTAAACAGCCGGTGCTTTGAGTCGTCAATGTCGCCGCCGTACTTTAGCGATGACGGCTCAATGGAATCTAGATAAATGTTGCCAACGCTGTCCTCGACATCCAACTGTTTCCGCGAGGTCTCAGTCTCGTACCCGTTGTCGTCATAGCGAAAGTCGTAGCTAAACAAATGTGGCATTTTAGAACCAGGAGGCTAGTTTCGGAGAGAAGTCCAAACATCGATAGTCACGGGTCTCAGATTTGGCAATAAAGGCAGTAATCAGCGATGCCTAATCAGCAAGGTGTAAATGACAATGGTGATCAAGCAGCTGGCTCAGCTTGCTGCCTGGCACTATATTGGCGTTGGCTGGCCGCCCAAACAGAGCTGGCATCCTTCTTTCCCGGATATTTTCGGTTTCAATTCAATTAACATCTAAATTAGAATTCTATGTGCGTATACAGCGTTAGACGCATCCGTTATACAGAAGAGGGGATCTGAGGGAATGGATACGGGAGCGACCGCGATGCGACGATGGATGCGGCGAGAAATGGGGAGCATTGAGGGTTGGATGGATTCGGATGATATCGGCTCAGACGAATCCATTGCAGATGATTCGGCGCCTGAGGTTGTATTACCAGCGTATTCATTCAACTCCAACCTCGAATTCCGAATTTACATTCGAAATTTCGAATTTCACCCGGTGCAGAGGGTAGTTACTAACAGTAACCGCTCCTAAATGCTAGCCATGTCTATTTTATAGACGTGGTAGCTAGAGTTGCTAGGCATAGTACCCGTTAGCACCCCCTCGTTCCGTCCTGGCATTCCTTCAGACTTACTCCCACCCTATGCCTGCGTCCATTTCGTTCTGACAGAAGACAGAAAAAAGCAGCTTGTACTAATAATGTCGCCTCTTTCGTTATATCCTTTTGGCAAAACCCTCTCATTGTAGCAAATGGCTGACTCAGCACCGGCCGATAGTCGTGGTGGACGTGGTGGTTTTGGACGTGGTCGTGGTACTCGCGGTCGCGGTGGACGTGGTCGTGGTGGACGCGGTCGCGGACGTCGCGATGACGGTGAGGCCGCCTGGGTCCCCGTTACCAAGCTCGGACGCCTTGTCAGAGATGGCAAGATCAAGTCCATCGAGCAGGTGTACCTGTTCTCGCTGCCCGTCAAGGAGTACCAGATCATTGACATCTTCCTCCCCAAGCTCAAGGATGAGGTCATGAAGATTACCCCTGTGCAGAAGCAGACCCGTGCTGGTCAGCGCACCCGCTTCAAGGCTTTCGTTGCCATCGGTGACTCCGACGGCCATGTTGGTCTTGGTGTCAAGTGCGCCAAGGAGGTTGCCACTGCCATCCGCGGTGCCATTATCCTGGCCAAGCTGTCGGTCATCCCCGTCCGTCGTGGCTACTGGTTCTCCAAGCTCGGTGCCCCCCACACCGTGCCCGCCAAGGTCACCGGTAAGTGCGGTTCCGTCATCTGCCGTCTGGTCCCTGCCCCCCGTGGTACCGGTCTTGTTGCCGCCCCCACCCCCAAGAAGATTCTGTCTCTGGCTGGTATCATTGATTGCTACACCACCTCGCGCGGTTCGACCAAGACCCTCGGCAACTTCGTCAAGGCCACCTTCATCGCCATCTCGAACACCTACTCGTTCCTGACCCCCGATCTGTGGGCCGAGACCGCCTTCACTCAGGATCCTTACCAGGAGTTCTCGGACTACCTGATCAAGGCCGAGAAGAAGAACAAGAACTAAGATGTCTTTGCAGTTTGCTTGCACTAGTAACATGCCTCGGTTTTAATAAGATTTTATCACAAACTGACTTGAAGCAAATGGTTATTTATTTGTTGTTAAGTAACGTCCTAGTCGTGCTTGAGCTCTCTCTTCTCGTGCGTGACGCCGTTCCTGTCGACAATGAAAATGTCTAGCCAGTCGCCCGTGTGGATGTCGCGCTCTGTGGCACCGGTAAACGCGTCTACCGCAATCTTGAGAGCCTGGTCACGCTCGAGCAGTCTTGTGGGATCAACGCCGCGCTGGTTCTTGAACCCGACGACACTGTCGAGGAACGGCTGCACCAGCGCCGAAGCTGACCCAAACGACCGATAAACGACCCGCTCCATGTTGCCCACAGGGTCATAGCAGTACAAGGCGCCCTTGCCCTCGTTGTCCAAGCCCGCAAGGATCGGGAACACGTAGTACGGGAAGAAGCGTCTTCCGTAGAGTGTGTTTGAGAGCATCTGGGCCATCGCCGAGGCCTTCATCACTCGGTCGTGTTTGTGGTAGTACATTTGTGCGTTCTGCTCGAGAACCTCGACTAGACGCTTGGCATCGGCGGCATAGCCTGCGGTCGCCAGAATGGCATCGTTGGACAGGCGGAAGGCCTTCGGGTCGTAGCGGCTGTTGATATTGTACCCGTTGCTCTGGCGCGCGTCCGAGGCCACGATGACGTAGTCGGCACCGGCAATGGCAAGCGAAGTGCCGCCATTGTCGACGTAGGGCTCCCAGCGATTGTGGGTGTGTCTCTCGGTAGCCGGCGCGTGCGCAAGCTCCTGCTGGAATCCGACAAAGTCCATTTGCAATCTAAATGTTTATGAATAGATGTGATCTGTTGTGCCCCCTCGCGAGTATAAATTGAGAATGTCGAAAAAATAAAAGTGAAAGCCGAAGGTTGCTAAATATGCTTGCGTGTCTCCCCTGCTCGAATAAATACAAGGCGGGCTTGCGTCAGCCATCTCTCGT
This sequence comes from Coemansia erecta, assembly GCA_027574685.1. Taxonomy (NCBI): domain Eukaryota; kingdom Fungi; phylum Kickxellomycota; class Kickxellomycetes; order Kickxellales; family Kickxellaceae; genus Coemansia; species Coemansia erecta. The sequence goes on from JANBOJ010000112.1 coordinate 23,435, forward strand.
GTAATTGTGATCTGGTGATCTGGTGATTTTTATTCCAAATTCTCAAGCTGCATCAGGCGGCGCTGGAGTTTCTCGCGGCGCTTGACGATCGATGCAATGAACTGCTCGACGATGGTGCGGTCCTCAATGCCCATCTCCTCCTCGTCCTCCAGATCGCCGGCCAGCCCTTCGAGGGCGCCATGAGCACTGTGGCTGCTGTTCGAGCGAGCGGCTGCGGAAGCAGTGTCTGTTGTCTCGAGGATAGCCGACAGCATCCATATGGCCAGCTGGTATGCGCGATCGCAGTCAAGGGGGTCAATCCACTTGAGCTCGCGCATGGCAGCAACCTTGCCCAGCGCAAGCGCCTGCTCGTAGAGGACCTGGACAATCGAAACCTGGGCCACGTTATCGAGCTCATGGCCATTGGCAAGCTGCTTGAGGGCTTCAGCACGGTCAAGACACTCGTTGAACTTTGCACGGACCCACTGGACAGCGCCGTTGAACGCAGTCGACACCGTAACAGATGTATTCGAATTGGCTGTATTGTTTGTCGAGAGCGAGTGCGATTCAGAGTCATGGAGGCCAGCCCAGTATCTGCTGGCTTCGCGCATTGCACAGTGCAGAAGCGAGAGCGCGCGGAGATAGAGCACAAACGCCTCTTCTATGGTCACGTCGCTTGGGTTGAGATATCCGCCGTCTGAATCGACCAGCGGGTCGGTCTTGATGCCCTTTGACTTGTTCTTCGCAGAAGACGCACCAGTGACCGAAGGCGGAAGCAGTCTCCACTTCATGTCTGCCAGGACGCTCATTGCAAACGCCATATAGGCTAGACCCTCCATTCTGCGGATGGTCGGCTCTTCCTGCTGTGTGCCCTGGCTGTGCCGGGACTCAAAGGTGTCTGCCAGATCCTGGTCTAAAGGATTAAACACAGCTGGGCCACTGTTGCGGCGACCAACAGCATCAGATACTCCGCCTGCTGCTGCAGCTGCCGCGGTATTTGATGCCAGGCGGCTGTTTAGTGGGCCGTTTGCAGCCTCGGTAGATATATTATACTGTGAGGACACAGCGTTGTGGATGGCGCGTGCCAGAGCAGTCATCTGGCGAGCAACACCAGGCGCCTGATGGATGGCGCCAACACGAGGTGGGTAGAATGATATAGGCGTCCGTGGCGAGGACTCCATCTCGTCAGCCAGATAGTTCATCTCGACAGCGCGCTTTTCGATGACAACATACTCGCGCTCTGCCAGTGCCTGCTCTTCCTCGGCCAGGCTGCTCTTTCTCTGGTGTGACTGATACGAATGTCTGTCATACGAGTGCGACGAGGACCGCTGGTGCTGGTGCCGCTGCTGATGATAGTGGTGCTGCTGAGCGGACAGTGGTGGCGACGATGTCATGTTCTGGTATGGCATGGTAGTGGCGCGGCTGTTTGGTGGATACCTCGGCTGTTGCTGCTGCTGTTGTTGCTGCTGGTTTTGGTAGTAGGGATGGTTGGCAGCCTGGTTTCTGCCAGGCTCAACAGCATCATCGCTGGTTCCAGCAGCGATTGTTAACTCACCCATTGCTGCCGACAGGCCATGGTAGTCGCTATATTCCCTCGAGCCATCCTGCGGCTGCACATCGTCGCGCGGGTACCGAAGCGCAGGATGAGCGAAAAAGTCCTCAAACGACATGCGATCCGCGGGCTTCATCTTGAGCAGCCCGCGGACAAGGTCCTTGAGCACCGGGTCAAGCACTGGTATCCTGGGCTTGTCGGTCTCAGCAGCATCCAGTGCTCCTTTGGCCTGGCGCTCGTCGGGAAACACAATATTGTCGTTCGTGCGCTCGATGATCCGGGCCAGCTCGACATGGTTGCTTGCATGGAACGGCTGCTTCCCGGTCATCATCTCGTAGATCACGGCGCCAATGGACCACAGATCGGCCTTGGCATCGTAGGGCTCGTAGTGCAGGATCTCGGGTGCCATATACAGTGGCGATCCGCAGAGCGTCTCCGCCAGCGCCGACGAGGGCAGGTTGCGTGCAAATCCAAAGTCAGCAACTTTGATCTTTGGAATCTCGCCGCGAGCTTCCGAGTCGCCTAGCGTGTAGTTTGGCGGCGGCACCAGGAGTATGTTCTGCGTCTTGATATCTCTGTGGATGACGTCGCGCGAGCGCAGAAAGCGCATTGCGTCACCCAGCTGGCTGACAAACTGGCGCACAATGTCCATGTTCAACCCGCCGTACTCGTTGCGTAATGCCGGGTGCTCCTTGCGCTTGCGTAGGTAGCTGGCCAGGTCGCCCAGGGCGCAGTATTCCATTACCAGGTGGATGTGGTTGCGCGACTTGAGGCAGTCGATGAGCTCGACTATCGACGGGTGGCGGACTGTGCGCAGGATGTTTATCTCGGTCTCGAGGTTCTCGAGCAGCCGCCTGGTCAGCGACGATCTAACAACGGATTTGATGGCCACCGGCGTATTTGTCTTCTAAGTGAGGGCAAAATGACAAAAAATAGACATACATTTTAGTTAGTATAAATGTGTGTATGTATATGCGCAGCACACCCCCTTTCATTTGTTTCGATGACATAGAAAAAAAGTCACTGCTGCTATTATTATTATTATTAAGCACGCACGCACACCATGTTTTGTGCATGCGTGCATGTGCGCGACAGCGCTGTCATGATTTCACATACCTTGTTGAGTCCCCTGTACACGGTTGCGAACGAGCCCTTGCCTATCTGAGGGCCCAGCTCGTAGTCACCGATGACCACCGAGGCGCGCTGGCGGGGAGAAACGCTGGTGGAGCCCTGGTCATTGGCTTGCATTTATGCTAGCTGTCAGCGTATGTGTATGTGTATGTGTGTGTGGGGGTATATGTATGTGTGTTGCAGAGAGTAATAGTACAAAGAAGTATGACAAAGTAAAAAAAGAAGCAGGGCGTAGTATTGAGAATAAATGTGTAGTGAGACAAATGACGAGTGTATGAAATTCAGCTTACAAGAAAGCGTGGAGAGAGGCAAAGTAAAAAAAAAGCAAGAAAGAGAGGTCAAAGAAAGCGGAGCCAAGCAGGAAATTAGCTGGCGCCTTTTTAAGCAAAGAGAAATCCTCCCCCCTCCACACATACACACCACGCACGCCAAACAGACACACAGGCGGTGACTGAGAGGTGCGGGTCATCCATTTGCCATCACATGACTGCGCTGGCAACGAGAAGCATAGGCGCCAAGCAGCGGGGGTTTGGCATAGCCGGCTGAAGCCTGATTGGACCACGGTGGCGACAACAAAGAGAGAGAGAAAGGCAAGAAACATGTCCTTTTTTTGTTGTTCTCAGCTCTGGCCGCCCCTGGCTGCGGCCTTGAACAGCGCCGGCGGCGCCTGCGCGGCCTCGTGGGACGCCAGCTCGTGCGGGCAGCGCGACAGCGGCGACGCAGCGACCATCTTGCGCAGGTCGTACAGCACATTGCGGTCGTCCACCGGGTTGATAAAAGTGACAGCCAGCCCGCTGCGGCCAGCCCGCCCCGTGCGTCCGATCCTATGCGTATACGACTCAATGTCCTTGGCCATGTCAAAGTTGACCACCAGCCCAATGTCGTTGACGTCGATACCGCGGCCAGCCACATCCGTGGCCACAAGCACGTCGGCGTCGCCGCTGCGCAGCCTGGCCAGCGCCTGCTCGCGCTGCTCCTGCGTCTTGCCGCTGTGCAGCGTGACCACGGCAAAGCGCGAGTGCCGCAGCCCGGCAGCCAAAAGCTCCACGTTTTTCTTCTGATTGACAAAGACGATGGCCTTGGCGTCGCGGCGCACGTGCTGCTCGAGCAGCGCCAGCAGGCGCGTGCGGCGGGGCTCGTCGGCCGCGATGAACTCGACGCGCTGCTCGACCGTGTCGACGGCCTGGCCCGCCGTGCCGATGGTCACGGTGGCCGGGCGCCGGAGGTACTTGCGCGCCATGCGCTCGACCGGCGGCGGCATGGTGGCCGAGAACATGGTCGTGTGGCGCAGGCCCATGCCGCCGTCGCCGTCGCCGTCGCCAGGCGGGCGGTCCGTGTCCATGGGCGCGGGCAGCGCGTCGAGGATGTACGTGACGTCGTCCTCGAAGCCCATGTCGACCATGCGGTCGGCCTCGTCCATCACCACGTGATCGCACTGGTTGAGCACCAGCACGCGGCGCTCCAGGCAGTCGCGCAGGCGGCCGGGCGTGGCGATGACAATCTCGGCGCCGCGGTGCAGCGCCATCGCCTGGCCCTCGATCCCGTGGCCGCCCACAATCGACACGCTGCGCAGCCCGAGCCGCCGGGCGAACTTCTGCGTCTCCTGCTCGATCTGCTGCGCCAGCTCGCGCGTCGGCGCCAGCACCAGCGCGTACGGCCCGTCGGCCGCCCGCCGCTCGGTCATCAGCGGCCGCTGCAGAATGTGCGCCACCATCGGCACCAGGAACGACGCCGTCTTGCCGCTGCCCGTCTCGGCGATTCCGATCAGGTCGCGCCGCTCGAGCCCCACCGGGATTGCCTGCCGCTGGATGGGCGTCGGCTCGGCATAGCCGACGTCATCGATGACGCGCAGCACCTCGGGCGGAATCCCGCTCTCGGCCCACGAGCGGTACGGGTTGGGGATCGCGCCGCCCTTGCAGGCGATGCTGAAGTCCTCGCGGAAGATGCGCCAGTCGCGGTCGCGCATCTCGGCCAGCGGCTTCTGGCTCCAGTGGCGCTCGTCCGCAAGCCGGCCGCCGCCGCCCAGGCCCCGCCTGGCCGGGACGCGGGGCCTGGGCGGCGGCTGCAGGGCTTCCGCCCGCCGCTCGTACAGGTCGCTGATGTCGCGCGACGTGTCCTCGGCCGCGTCCCAGTCGAACACCACGCGGCCGCCCTGCTTGCGCGACCGCCGCGTCGTCACGGCCGTCGCCGCCGCCGCCGACTGCGCCGCGCCCGCCGCCGCAGACTCGTGGCTGCCCACCAGGTAGCGCTGCCGGATGGCCGCGCGCTCGCGGTCGGTCAGCACGCGGTCGCCGGTGCCGTCCGAGCTCTGCCGCCCGATAAGCTCAAAGTCCCCGCCGCCCCTTGCCCTGCGCGGCTGGCCGGCCCGGCCGTCCGCAGGCGACCGGCTTCTGGCCGACCGGCTGCCCGGCTGCCGCCGGTCGCCGCGCGGGTCGTCGCGGTCGTGGTACCGCCGGCGGGCCCGCTCGGGGCTCGGCGAGCGCGAGCGCGAGCGCGAGCGGCGGCTTCTTCTTCCCTTGTTGCTGTGCCTGGAACGCGACTGGGCGTCGCTTTCGCTCGCGTCCTCGCTCATCTGCTCGCCGTCCTCGCCGCCACGATGGGCTCCGCCGAAAGCCCTGACTTCGGCCGCGCGCTTGCGGCGCACCTCGTCGGCCTCGCGCTGCCTGCGCTCGAGCGCCAGCTGTGCCCGCTGCGCCTTCGTCAGGAACACCGGCTTGGCCGGCTCGGCCGTCTGCGCCCTCTTGCGCAGCGCCTCGTCGACCGACAGGGGCGGCCCGCGGCGCTTGGGCCTCTCTGCCGAGCGCGTGCTTTTCGCGTGCTCTGTGTTGGCCGACGCTGCTGCCGGGGCTTCGCGGTGCTTGGCGAACGGGTCGACGTAGACTGCTGCCGGCTGCTCGTCCACCTCGCCGTCCGACCGATCGCTGTCCCGGCCTGTTCTCCGGTTCGACGTGCTTCTGCTGCTGATTTCCATGAATGCACTTCCCCCACGCGGTATCGATAATCAAACAATTCCTTATTTTGTCGGCCAAGTGCTTAGCTTAGCCTGCGGGTTCCAGACTCGGCTTGATTTTGCTTTGTAGCATGCGCCACGCCGGCATGTGGGTCCGGTCCACGTGCCCAACCCGGCTGCCAGCAATTTCCCGGGCATTGTATGCGGCCTTGGTTTCTCTCCAGCCCAAGGTAACCGAACCAACCGCCCACGATTGTCGGCCGCATAACAAGACGCGTTCGATTTACAACTGCCCGGGTTGTCCTGCTTCCGGCCATTTGCTTTTCTCTTTTGCTTATGCTTGCTCATTATTATCCCACGAGCCTGCAAATAGTGCCGGTGTCTGCCTGCACGCATTAGACGATCATCGTCATCCGCCGCCATTATTTCGTAGTCCGACACAAGGTGGCTGGGACAAGAGCTGAATCCAGTCTTGGAACCTGCCTCCCTCCTCTTTTTTTTTCTCCTCCTCCCCATTGTTCGCATTCATGCTCTTGTTCCAAATGGGGCCAAGCCAATAAAATGGCACGGTAAGCGCGCACAATATTCTACCAGAGTGTACAAGAAAAATAATCTGAGAGAATAGGCTCTGGGCCGCGACCACTATAATTCGACAATAAAAATTGCTCCTCCCTCGTTTTTTTCCTCCCGCCAAACTTTTTTTTTCATCCTTCCTTCCAACCGTATTTTCTTCTCTCCTTCCTTCCTTCCTTGGCTTCTTCCGCATATATTCTACACACACACATTAAAGACGCATTTGATTGCAGGTCCACTCTATTTGCTCGTCATATACTTTTATTCTTATCCACACTCTCTCTACACAACAAACCCGTCACGAATTCACTCCATACGCTGAAATGGGTCTTTTCACCTCGTGCTTCGGAGACTCGGACACCGTCCACTCGCGACACGGCCGCCGTGTAGTAACCAAGGCAATGATCGGCCTTCCCAGCAACTTTGTCGTAAGTCTCATATACATTTCTGCCTTCTGGTCGGTGACACGCTTGTTTATTGTCGCAGCACTGATTTCTCTCCTCCTGTTCTATTATTACACATACTCTGTTCTTTTGTAGCACACTGGTCACCTGGGCATTGGAAGCATACAGCGCGACGGATACGAGGTCTCTCAGGACGTAAGTACGGACACGAATGCCATTTCCTTTTTCTCTCTTTGTATTCTACTTGCGCAATAATCACAGGATACGAGATGTGCAATGCAGGCACACCTTTATCCTGCTTTGATGAAGTAATTACACCCAGCCATTTTTCCCCTCTCTCTATCTCTGCTCTCTCATGCAGAGATTGCAATACCGCCTAAATTACCGCTTGGGAAAAATACGACGCAGCCTCAAATTGCATTCTCCCCCTCTTTTATTTCTCGCTACTGCGTGCCTGCCATGCCCTCTCTCAGCCTTTCCGATTGTTGGCCTTAATGCAGACTGATGACGGTATGCGGTTTTTGCAGCGAGACTACGCGACACATTGTCAGTGAAATGGCGATTCGACAGCTTGCAGGCTAATCCTTCTGGCTTATTCCATCGTATCTATGCACCATTACGTATTATATACCATGTAGTCCGAAAAGATCAGAGCGCTGATGACCCAGGTTAGCGAGGAGCTGGACGACGATAATACCGTGCTTGCCGTGCCCAAGGAAGCGCGGAGAAGAGCCCCGGCGCCGCCGATGAATATGGGTGTTGGCGTTGCTTGCTAAGCACGGCAAGAGCAACAATCCCTGCTCGTAGTGCTAAATTACAATATATTATTATCAGTATTGCTGGTCAAACCCCCCCTTCCCCCTCTCCCCTTTACCCCCCTCCTCTCGCCCTCTCCATCTTCGTTCAGGTGCTGTGCTCTGTTTTTTTATTTTTGCTTCTCTGCCACCGGACCCTCATTTCTCATCCTCCAGAACAACAACAAAAACAACAGCGGCAGCAGTATGTAAACACAGCCAACAATGGTTGCAGGCAAAAGGAAGCAACAGCAGCAGCAGCTCTAAAGCACGGCAACCAACCACCCACGCCTCCCCTTTTCATGTGTAGATTTTCAGCCACTCAAAGTTCAGAAATAAAAGTTGGAAAAACAATTGCAGTACAATCTCATATCTCGGGCATCTCGCATTTCAATAAATAAGCGCAATATATGACACGTTCGGTGTCTGTCTGTCTATCTGTCTTGATGTTGCAGAAATACTGCGTATATGCTCGCAAATTACATGGTTGAAATAAACGTGTATGTCCATTTTCACTTGACACTTTCTCTCTACATTTAAAACTGCAATCCTTTGTCTCTCTCTCTCTCTCTCTCTCTTCCGTCTTCCGTGTATACACGCACGCATATACATTTTTACAACTACGCGACTGGTAAGTTATTTCCGTTTGAAATAGTGCGCAGACAAGCATGTATATGGACATTCTCGAACAGCGCTGCCTTGCTGCTGCATTGTTGCTTCTCTCTCGTTCTCGAGTCAGCGCACCTAGCATTCCGATTGTTCTGCAGTGCCGGCACAAGGCCTCTTCCTTTTTTTTCCTTTGTTAAGACAATTAGACAGGCAGGCAGGTGTACGATCAGTGTGGTCAGATCATCTGTGCGCTTTGCCAGCGCCCCCCTCCCTCAACTCGACTCCCCTACAGGCCAAAGAAAGCAAAAATGGAAATAAACAAGCTTCACTCTAAACTGCGCCGTACACCACATGGTTTGGATTTGCTACATTTTTATTTTATTCCGAGACCCTAGAGCAACAATTGACAATGCCGTCGTAAGCAGATACACTGCTCCTGTTTTCCACAAAGACAATTTTTCATAGCAATTGCAGATTGCGTACGCATCTTCACAAGAGATGTATCTGTTCGGAAATCTGCGCACAGACGAATACAGAGAGGGGAAGGGATGCTGCTCACATGGCGCGATTGCTTTTGTCGCCCTGCCGTCTGATTCACTACCACGCAGTGTTTCCAGGCTGAGTTTTTTTCTCTTCTCTTCTCTTCTCTCCTCTCTCTTTTTTCTCTATGCTGTATTTACCTTAGTTGCAAGTATTATTCTTATTCTTATTTCTATCTGTCAAACTTGGTAACCTTATTTACACTCCTTTTGATTCTTATTAGACGAACAGTAACTCGCTGCTATCGCCACCACAAGCCACGTATCTCACTAGACCCTAGCTTCCACTCAATTCCACGCAGTCTCGCTAATGAGCAGCCTCAAGTCTACGAGCACCTCTCCTCGCACCGAGTTCCCCACCCACGGCCTTCTTCCCAGAGCCGACACGCAGGCGGCGGACTTTGTGCGCAAGCACCCAAAGTACGATGGTCGTGGTGCCGTGGTCGCCATTCTCGACACCGGCATTGACCCTGCCGCAAAGGGACTGCAGGTAACCAGCGATGGCAAGCGCAAGGTCGTTGATTTTATTGACTGCACAGGGTCGGGCGACGTCCTGCTGGGCCCTCCGCAGAAATGCTCGGATGAGAAGCCGCTCGAGCTTACCGGCGTTAGCGGCCGGATACTCCGCCTAAACCCATCCTGGACCAATCCCTCTGGCGAATGGCGCATCGGGTCCAAGTGGTTCTACGACATTGCGCCTGGCGATGTCAAGTCGCGAGTTAGAACCGAGCGCGAGTCGCTGTTCAAGAAGAACTCGCAGCATCTCGCTGACTATGTCAGCTCACAGAAGCAGGCGGCCAAGAAGGCAGCAGGCGGAGATGACGAGGCAGACAAGAGCAGCGAGTTTGAGGCACAGGTCGATGTTCTCAACACGCTCAGCACGTCGTACTCGGATCAGGGACCCTTGCTCGACTGCGTAGTGTTCCACGATGGCGAGCAATGGCGGGCTGCCGTCGACATCGACGAAACAGGCGATCTGTCGGAGGCCAAGGCGATGGGTGCGTACAAGCTGACTGGCGACGTCGCACTACTGAGCAAGCGCCATCTGCTCTACTATACGCTCAACTTTTACGACAATGGCGATGTGCTCAGCATTGTGACCAGCGTTGGAGGCCACTCGACTCATGTTGCCGGCATTGTTGCGGCCAACCACCCGGAGGAGCCGCAGAACAACGGCGTTGCTCCTGGCGCCCAGCTGCTGTCTCTGATGATTGGCGACCACCGTGTCGGGTCAATGGAGACCGGCGTTGGCCTGACCCGCGCTGCAATTGCCATTATCGAGCACGGCGCTGACCTGGCCAACATGAGCTTCGGCGAGCCCTCGTCGACGCCCAACCTTGGCCAGTGGGTGCAGCTTGTCCGGCAGGAGGTCATCCGTCGCCACCGCTGCATCTTTGTGTCGTCTGCAGGTAACGAGGGCCCGGCGCTATCTACCGTCGGTGCCCCAGGCGGCAGTACCGACAGCATCATTGGCGTCGGTGCATATGTCGGCTACGAGCAGATGAAGGCTGATCACGCAATGACTGACGTCGTTAACGATACCGTATTCACATGGTGCTCACGTGGCCCGTCGCTTAATGGCGCCCGCGGAGTAGACATCTATGCGCCTGGAAGTGCAATTGCAAGCTTCCCTGCGTACATCCGCGAGCGTCTGCATCTGGCAAACGGTACCAGCATGAGCTCGCCCAATCTCTGCGGCTGTCTGGCGCTGCTTATTTCGGCCTGGAAGCAGGAGATTGGCGGAGACGATCAGCGTATAAGCCCCTACCGCGTCAAGAACGCAATTATGCAGACGGCGAAGGACTTTGGAGACGAGCTTGGTGCTGGCCTTATTCAGACTGAAGATGCTTGGCAGTTCCTCAAGAAGCATGCCAAGCGCACGTACGAGGATGTCGAGTATGACACAGTGGTCATGGATACCGACGGGATGCAGGGGATATATCTGCGCAATGCCCAGGACTCCGATGTGATCAGACATATGCAGGTCAAGGTCTCGCCAATTTTCCCGTCAAATCCCAAAGTCAAGCTCGAGAACGACCCTGATGGCAGCCACGGCGAGCAGCAGAGCCAGACGATGTTTGACTTTGAGCAGCGCGTGATTCTGACGACTAACGTACCATGGGTGCGCATTCCCGAGGCTTTGTACGTTGGCAGCGCTGGCAACACGTTCGGCGCTATTGTTGATGCGACCAAGCTTGAGCCTGGACATCTGCATATTGCATCGATCGATGGCTACGACTCGAACAACGTCGACCGCGGACCAATCTTCAGCGTGCCGGTCACGGTCACCAAGCCATATGCCGTCGATGCATCGGCGTGCATCAGATTCAACGAGCTTCGGTTCAGCCCGACCGACGTTGTGCGCCGTTTTGTCACTGTGCCCGCTGGTGCCACTCGCGCCACGATCATGGTCAACTCGCGCAACAATGCAGCTCAGGCATCGGCACCCGCGATGTTCTACCTGCACTGCCTGCAGATCTCGCCTCAGAGCAGGTTCAACACGTACGAGCTCAAGAAGCGGATTCAGGTCGGCCACAAGAGCTACGTCGCTGGAGGTGGCCTGGCAGAGCAGCGCAGCAGGTCGACCATGGATGTCATTGGCAATGCGACGCTCGAAGTCTGTGTCGCGCAGTTCTGGAGCCAGCTTGGATCGCACGAAGTCGATGTTTTTGTCAGCTTCAACGGAATTGTTCCTGCTGCTTCTGCGCTTAGCGGCGGCCAGTCGTCGGCAGTTGTAGTCAACGGTAACAGCGGCATTGTACGCACAGACTTTGCGGCACTGGTCTGCCCCGAGTACAAGATCTCGCCGTCGGCTAGTCTCGACACCCTGCGTACATCGCTGCGTCCTTCAGAGGCGTCGATTTCGCCGGTTGGCTCTGAGCGCGACGTGCATCCGGCGACCGGTGTGGCCATCTACAAGCTTGTGATGGACTACAAGCTGTCGATAAAGGCCAACGATACACAGGTTCACCTGCACATGCCGGCGCTCGACACGATGATCTACGAGAACTGGGCCGACGATTTTGCGCTGGCCATCTTTGACGTTAACAAGCGTCGTCTGTCTGCTCAGATAAGCTACACCAAGCCGGTGACGATTGCCAAGAAGGGCGACTACCTTGTTCGTGTCCAGCTCCGCCACCGTAGCCCGCAAGACCTCGAGTCACTCAAGAACATGCCGCTGATGGTCGACACCAAGCTTTCGGCGTCTGTATCGCTGCAGATCAAGAACTCTCTGGCCGCAGCCTTTACTTCGACGGTGAGAAACACATCGTCAGCCAGCACTATTCCTCGTGGCGACCATATTCCACTGTTCTTCAAGACCGAAGCCGGCAGCCTTCCATCAGATGCGGCTCCAGGCGACATTCTGCGCGGAACACTGTCTCTGAGCTCGACTACCGCGCCTCTCCAGCTGGAGTACGTCGTGCCGACCAAGATCCCGACCAAGCCAAGCAGCGACTCGGCTGGTTCTGGCAGCAGTGCCTCCGACAGCAAGGATGAAAAGGAAAGCCAGGGCGACAAGGACCTTAAGGCTATAGACGAGGCTTTGCGTAAGGTGCGTCTGGAATGGATCAAGAAGACGAAGGATGACTCGGTGCGTGACAAGCTTGTTGCTGACCTGGTTGCTGCGTCGACTGATGACAGCGGCAAGGCAACAGCTCTTGCTGCGCATCTCGAGTCAATCGACATTGCCAGCAAGAACGCGGTGCCATGGAGCGAGCAGGCAAAGTTCAGCAAGACGTCTGCCAAGCGTGCCATCGAGATTGCCGACCGCCTTGTCGGTCTTTCCTACTCGGCCGCCCTGACATCGCGTCTCTACGAGTCGCAGCAGGCAAAGACGGCCAGCGCCGAGGACAAGGAGCTCAAGCAGAAGGCCGACAAGGCCAAGGACCAGGTCGTTGCTGCTCTTCGGACCAAGTGCCGCGCACTGGCATTCCTGGCTACTCAAAACACTCTTTCGTGCGCAAGCTCCGAGGCCAGCGTCGAGTTTATCGACGTGTCTGATGTCTCTGACGACAGCGACTCGGACTCAGATGTGGCTGCGCATGTCAAGGACTACGAGAAGGCGGTGTCGCAGCTGGCCCAGTGGGTCTCAGCAAGCTCTCAAGGCGAAGACGCGGCGTATTTGCTCGCAACGACGCCGCTGCGCATTGCCAAGCACCACTACGCTCAGGCTCTGCAGCCCGTGCTCAAGTGGCTGTCCAAGGCGCCGCTGCTTACGTCGAACGCCCAGGAGCGCAAGTCGATGACTGAGCTGCGCGACCAGCTGCTCTCGAAGCTGCACTGGACCGTCTGGACCGACTATTTCCGCGTTCTGGCGGTTGCAGAGTCGCCCGCATCATATGAGGCGCTCTAAAATCTAAATTTAGCCTGGCTTTTCGATTTACTCTCGGTAGACATGAGGCACAGCGATCACTGTGCAGTGTGCTTTTCGCCGATCAGTCAACGAGCTTTTAGAAATAAATGTATGGTTGCTTCCTCTCTTACTCCCCTATTTTCGGATTTATGTACATTTATTCTCATCTCAAATGCCTCGAATATCGCTACGCGGGCTGTTCTTCACGCTCCTCTCCATTTCCGGGCTTATATACCTGGTGCACTTCTACGGAATGGTGCAGCGCTCGCAGGTCGACAGACTGGTCAACAAAGTCAGCCAGATAAAACTGCCCTGGAACATTACCTACCCGCTGGGCGACAGCTTCCGAAATTCAGAAATGACGATGGAGAACCACCAGCGCCAGCAGGCCGTCCGTGACGCCATGGCGCATGCTTGGAAGGGCTATACCGAGTATGCGTTCGGCAAGGACGAGCTGCAGCCGATCAGCCGGTCGTCCAACAACAGGTGGGGCGACTGGGCGATAACTCTGGTTGACTCGCTGGATACTTTGAAGCTGATGGAGATGGATGGCGAATACACCGAGGCCAAGGAGCATCTGCGCGGTATTGACTTTAGCAAAACGCCTCAGGGGTTCCGCACGCAGGTGTTTGAGATGATCATCCGGGCACTCGGCGGGCTTCTTGGTGCGTACGAGCTGGACGACGATCCGATGATTCTGGAGAAGGCGAGACAGGTGGGCGACACGCTAAGCTATGCCTTCACTGACAGCATCAATGGTATGCCATCGACATGGCTCGACGTCAACAAGAAGAAGGGTGAATTTAGTCCGAGTGTCTGTATTGCCGAGGCCGGCACGCTGCAGCTCGAGTTTAAGAAGCTGTCGCAGTACACGGGCGATCCCAAGTATGCCAAGATTGCTGAAAGGGCGTCAGATGCGCTTGAGAGGGGCATGCGTAGACACCAGGGCTTATACCCTAGCTTCATCTACACAACGACAAACAAATACGACAATACATCGGCTCTTAGCGTCGGTGCAATGGCAGACAGCTTCTACGAGTACCAGCTCAAGCAGTACATCCTGCACGGCGGGCGAGAGAAGAAATACAAGGAGCAGTATGTGGCATCTACTGAGGCGGTTAAGCAGAAGCTTGTGGCAAAGTCCAAATCGGGGCTTCTGTTCCTTGGGCGCTGGGGATTCAACGAGACGATCTTTTACGACGAGATGGAGCATCTGGCATGCTTCTACCCGGGTCTGCTTGCTCTGGGTGCCCAGGTTCTGGACCGTCCACAAGATCTGGTTGTTGCCGAGGAGCTCGCCCGCACATGCTACCTTTCGTACAAGGTGACGCCCACTGGTCTTGGTTCAGAGATATTCACGTTCCCCGAATCTGTCCAACTGGTGGAGGAGGCCACTGGTATGCACTATGCGCCGAACAAATATGGAATTGTGCCCAAGGATCCGAGGTATATTCTGCGACCGGAAACTATCGAGGCACTGTTTATCCTGTACCGTGTAACAGAGAACCCGAAATACCAGGAGTGGGGATGGGAGATCTTTAACGCGATTGAAAAGTACACCAAGACGGACGTTGCCTATGCCGCATATGTCAACGTCTACGACACAACCCCAGAGAACAACTGGGTAGACTCGATGGAGTCGTTCTTCCTGGCAGAGACTCTCAAGTATCTGTATCTCTTGTTCAGCCCTACCGACCTCCTTCCGCTGGACGAGTTTGTACTCAATACCGAAGCACATCCATTCAAGATTATGAAGCCAAGCGAGGAGGATGCAAAATAATGACTTTTATTATATGTGTTGCTGACACCACAATTGAAGAAACCTATATGCGACTTTAGCTGTTGGTATCGAGTGTGTATGGCAATGTCGTGTTGGTGTATTCGGCGATCCAGCGGAACGTTTCGGTGAACCATTTGATCTCATTGCCCTTCTTTGAAATCCAGTGACCCTCGTCTGGGAAGTATATAAATCTTGCCGGAATGCCCTTGCGTCGCAGCAGCGTAAACGGGCCAAGCGAGTTCTCTATACCTAGACGATAGTCCTTTCCGCCGTGGATAAACAGTGTCGGGGTAGAAAACTCGTTTGCAAAGCGCTCGGGACTGAACTCTTCATAGTTCTTTCTGCTCTTTGGGTCATATGGCGTTCCGCCGAGATCGTACTCGGGGAACCACAGCTCGTCGGTGGCGTACCAGTCGTCAAACGAGTTAAACTCGCCATCATGAGCAACCATTGCTCGGAACCGCTTCGTATGGCCATTAAGCCAGTTGATCATGTACCCGCCATAGCTGGCGCCCAGAGCAATCATTCGCTCTGGGTCGATGTAGCTGTGGGCCTCGAGCAAGTAGTCCAAACCCTTCATCAGATCCTCGTACGGATACCCGCCCCACTGGCGGTTGATCGAGTCGGTAAACTTTTGGCCATAGCCAGTTGACCCGTGGAAGTTCACCATGACAGTGACAAACCCGGCGCTGGCATACATGTTTGAGTCCCAGATCGAGAACCCAAACACCTTTTGGTTTGAGCCCTGCGGTCCACCGTGGATTATATACGCCAGAGGGTACTTTTTGGTAGCGTCAAACGATGGCGGCTTGATTAGCCATCCATGAACCTGCTCGTCGAGTGCGCCGGCGAACCAAAAGTCTTCGGCATCGCCAACATAGACGTCTTTGAGGATATCTGAATTGACCTTGGTTAGCTGCCGCTGTTCCTTTGTCTCGATATCGATTGCGTACAGGTTGGTGTCCTTGTCCTGGTCGGTCAGCTGGAACACCAGCCGGTCCTGCCCGGCGAGAGCAATGCTCAGGATTGTGCCACTGGTAGTCATCTGCTTGCGCTCACCCGAGCTGACATCGACCGCAAACAGAATCACATTTCCTTGATCGGGAACCAGTGCAAATAGTGTCTGGCCGTCGGCTGACCACAGAAGCGAGTCGGGCGAGCGGTCCCAATCGCGCGCAATTGAGCTGCTAGTACCTGTCTCTATATCGTAGATATATATCCTCTTGATATCCGACTCATATCCCGGTGTCTCCATCTGCAGCCAGGCAAGGCACCTGCCGTCCAGCGAGAACACAGGTCCACCAGCAATTCCATCATATCCGTCTGTAAGCAGCCGCGGCTTCTCCGAGTTGTCGGTCGGTACGAGGTATATATCTACATTGGTTTTAGTTGCCATGTCGTCTGCCGGGTTGCGCACGACAAAAGCGACATTCTTGCCCTGGTCATCCAGGGTGTACTCGTCTGCGTACCAGCGGATCAGCGGGTCGTGGAACACAGGGAGCTGCGACATCAAGTTCATCTCGCTTCCAACAGACCACTTGTCTTCGTCCCGAATAAGAGGTGCCGAAAATACATTCGGCTTTCTAAGCGTCATCCACGAGTCCCAGTGCCGCGGCCACAGATTGTCGTAGACCTGCGCGCTGGTGGTTGCATTCTTCTTCTCTTGGGCCCGCCGGTCGCTCGTCTGCTGCAGGTTGCTGTCAGGATACACGCTCGATATAAAGGTGATAATGCTATCTCTGATGCTGATTGTACCGGCCTGCCACGGCGGCGTAAACACCATGCTGCCGCTGGCGTTCTCTTGCAGAGGCTTGCTGTATATCGATCCGTTGTATGTGTATGCAATATGGCTGTCGTCCAGCCAGTCGACTGCAGTGTAGCTTTCGCCGACGACATTGGGCGTAAGAGCCTTGACAATGCCGGTCGATATGTCGACTAGGTTTACAAATGCAGTATCGGTGTTTTGGTCTTGGTCATAGTAGTACTCGGTGAAGATGATCCGCGTTTGGTCTGGCGATACTAGTGGTTCGCCAGCGTAGTGCAGTGAATAGAAGAGGCGGATGTCGAGTGGTTTGGTGTTGTTGTTGAGCGCTGACTCGGCATATACAAGCGATAGACTGAACAGAGCTACGAGACTGCCCAGGCAGCCAAGAGTTGCCCACTTCATCGTGTTAGTATGTGCTTAGTAGAGTGAATATGATAATATTTTGAAGAATGGAGCAGAGAAGTAGAGGCAAGAACACCGATGTTTTATTTCGGTTAACTAGAGTCCCTATTTTGGCTAGAAATTGGCGTGCATTCTGCGCTAAACTCTTTATAAACGAAGAATGCTGCTAAAAAAAGAGTCAACAGGGAGCGTTGTAAGCAAAGCAAAACATCACATTGTTCATATCGTCAACAAAAGGCTGTCAAACATCACAATACCAACGCCTCTTCTATGGCATTAGCGCAATGACCATACAGAGCACATTTACAGGCCAGTAGACCAGGCAGACCAGCGGATACACGGGGCTTCCAAAAAGCGAATAGTCACTCAGGAACGTCTTAAACAGGCTAGACGATCCGCCGACCGCCTCGGATCCGACCAGGTACCTGATCGCCGTCAGCACAACCATGGGCGAAAACGCAGCGAGCATGAGAAGCGTGCACCCGCGCGTCCATCTCGTCTGCTCATCAGCCGCTCTAGTCAGCATCAGCGGCAGACCGACAACCGCAAACATGGCCAGTGCTAGGCTGAAGTTCATCACAGCCAGCAGGGCAACGACCCAGGCGACATACACGGCAACAAGCGCCTTCAGCTGCCGCCAGTCGGACGCTACCTTGGGGTTCCACATCGAGTCAGACAGATGGAGCATGAGCGTGACTGAAGCCACAAACATGGTGAACATGTAGCCGGTAGTCGTCGAGTCGCTGACCACGACCTTGGGCACAACAAACGGGATTGCAAACAGGAGGGCGCCGAGCACGTGCACGCGGACCATCAGGGCGATGGACCCAGGCAGCGTCGAGCGCAGGAACCCGTGGTACGTGTTGATGCGCGTGATCCGGTCCTTGGGCGACTCCGCCCGCGTCACATCGGGGCCCTGGCGCCACCACAGATCCATCGCATGGAACATCAGCGCGGCTGCGAGCAGCACCGCCGCGGGCACGTAGTTGCCGATGGAGATAAACAGCCCGCTTTTGCTGAAGCCGCCATTGCCCGAGAGCAGGTAGAAGAAGAACGACTGGTGGAACCGCTCGAGCAGATTGTTAAGGCTGCGCAGCGTCCCCTCGACCGTGCGGCCGACTGCAACCAGGTCACGCGCCCTGCCGCCACCAGCCTGCAGTCCGACGACGGTAAGTGCATCGATGCCGTAGTGCAAGAACGGCGCGTGCACGCCGACCGACGACCCCACCGCCTGCGCGCGCACCTGGCTCAGCAAAAGCCGGGCCGACCGCAAATACTGTTCGACGCCCGGTGCCCTTCCGGGCATATCGGGCAGGCCGTGGTAGTACACCGGCAGCTTCTCCTGTCTGGCGACGTGCTTGACAATGTTGAGGAAATCCAGGTTGGGCAGCTGCCCGCTGCGACCCTCGAAGTGCAGCGCTAGCCCGGTGTACGCGCCCGCCAGCGGCATTTCAAGCGCCAGAGCAGCTTGGATCAGGCCCGAGCGCTCACGCAGAACGCCGCCCTCGCCGTGGTACGCACGCAGCCACGCCTCCACTCCGCGCTCGCCCGAGTCGGTCACCAGGAAGATAATGTCCTTGGCCCAGTACACCTGCTCCGCCGTGTACTGCGCCAGGCCAGCAAGCAGCCGAACGGCGTCCGTGTTGGTTCCGTTCCTCGTGTCCCACGCGGCAGCCACCACAAGCGCCTCGACCGCGTCGCTCCTCGGCGCCCGCAGCACGCCGTGCACGTTGATACCGCCCCCATCGATCCTCTGCACCTCGCTGTCCAGCCCCAGCTGCCCAAACACCTTTTGCATGTCCTGGCCGTGGTGCTCTACGCTCTGCATCGCGTCGAGGTGCTTGGAGGACCCAAAGCCCACGTCCACCTGGCCTGGCATCATTGCATTTTCGGAGAGGTATGTGCGGCGCGAGAGCGACTGGGTGGGCAGCACGAGCAGCCAGAGGAACCCGAGGAGCCCGAGGAAGTAGCCGATGTGCGCGCAGTACTTTCGTGCAAACTGAAGCACCGGCGATGCCTTTTCGCCCTGTCCCGAGAGAACAAGCGCCATTCTGGAATAGGTACACGAGAGATTACAATAAAAAAGAGAATGTGAAATGCAAATTGCTGTTGCAAAGCGAGAGAACAAGCCGCGAGGCGAGAATGAAACTCAGGCGCTTGTCATTTCCTGCGGTCCAAATCAGCCGTGATCACAGAGTCCCATAAGCAGTCTGTCAATACACCATATCTGTGCGGAATGGGGCCATTGCGCAGCTTTGGGGCTTATCGCAAGTGCTGCCTGAACAGATCAACCACTCTCTCACCTCACTCCTGTACATAAAGTTGGCGACGATGTTCTCGGCAATAGTGCCCCGCTGCGGGCTTACAAATACCAGGCTCGGTCCCTCCTCGCTGGGCCTCATGGCTATGAGCACACGGAGCAAGGGCAGCCGCAAATCCACAAAACCCCAGAACACCGGCGACAGGCCCCACGGCGGCAGCAAAAACTACAAAAGCAGCGACACAACCTCGGGCAAGCTCGAGGAGCTCGAGCGCAGCCTCTGGCGCAAGCAGCTGGTCCTCGACCACTACGACATCCCGGGCAAGTACCTAAAGTACTTCACCGGCCGCCTGCGCAAGCGCGAGAAGGGCCGGATGGAAAGGGAGCTGCTTTCGGGAACCGGCGCGGGCAAAGTGGATGATTCGCAGGCGCAGCAGGGGCTGAAGCGCGTGGCCGCGCGCTCGATCACCGTGGACGACGACGTGCAGGCGAGGAAGATTGACATAATGCGTGGTCAGATTCTGCGCATCCTCGAGCGCCACCTGGCGTCGGAGAACCTGCCGGTGCGCCAGCTTTCGCTGCAGTACTGGGAGATTACCGATGTCCTGGTGTCGTTCAACCTGAAGACCGCCGTCTGCTGCTACAAGGTCACGACAAAGACAGCCGAATCCGCGATACAGCCGGTAAGTTTATTTTTAGAAAAGAAAAGCCCACGTTTGTCCAACTACTGCGCGGGGCCAGGAACGAAAAGATAAGCCAAGGCATCGGGTACTTATTTCTGTCGTGCTATTTATACCCTCCTCTTTGGCAAGAGACAACGGCTGTAGTTCCAGGTGCGCAAGATCGTCCGCGAGTCGTCAGAGTACCTCAACCTGGTCGTCAACCAGGAGCTGGCCAAGGGCGTCAGCCGGGGCATCCGGGCTCCACGCACCATCCGCCTCAAGTTCACCAACAGCACGAGCACGTCAAAGCTGCTCGAGAAGATGCAGGCGGAAATCGATACATCCGACGACCAGCAGTCGGCAAGATTGAACAACAACGCCGACGACCGTGGCAGTGGCGGCGGCAGCGGCGGTGGCGAGCAGCAGTAGAAATAGCCCGTTTCCGGACCAAAATAGATTGATCATGCTAAAAATACCATCTGCCCGTCTCACTTTTTGTCGCTTTTCGACCAATGGTCCGTGAGTGAGCAGCGTGTGCGTGTGTGTGTGTGCGCGCACCATGCCAAACGGCTCGCACGATCACTTTCACTTTGCGCGCATTTCCCGTTTTCGTCATGGGGCATCGACTCTTTTGGCCAATCACGATTTGCAGGCTTGGCCTCAAGTCACGCTGCACCGGTTTGGATATTCTCTCAGGCGAGTAAAAGGAGTGAAGGCAGGCGGTTTTTTGCTGGTTTTTGCATCCTTCCAAAAATGTAGAGAAAACACATGTCTGTATCGCTACTGCTGCCTTCTGGTATTTAAGCGCCTGCCTCCTGGCGCACGCCGCTCTTTTGCTCCTCTCTCCTTCGTTCGTTCGTTCTCACTCTCTTATTTTTTTCTGTCAACAAAAGTCGACTGTTATATTCTTAGCAACTCCATTCACAACCTCTCCATATCAAGGTACAGTATCTCCTTCCTATCCTCACTATTGCATCTGTTATCTCAACCGCATCTCTTATCGCGAACGCAGCCATGCTTTCCCCTCCGCCCCCTCGTCCTCACATAAAGGAACACATGGGCACTATCCTCCCCCGCTCACTGTTGACTCTCTGTGCTGGTCGGTCTGCGCAAAGTGATTGGTCCGCTTGCGATCCCTAAATCCTTCAATTTCTTGCTTGGCCGTGCGGAGAGGAACAGAAAGAGAGGGTGTGTGACGTTTTATTGCATGCATGGCCCTCCCTCCTTCTTCTGTGTATCGTGCGACCCGGTTTATTTCCCTCGCAACGCCCACGCCACTCGCACGTCCTTTTTTTCTTGTTGTTCTTGTTGCTCAGACAAAGGAAGAGCGCGCATAACATGCTGAATGTGCGAGCAGTGGCCAGCAGCCATTGGTCAATATTCGGTGTATATGTATTTTTTCGCTCGCTCCTGCGCACCCACGCCCTGTGTTATTTCCTTTTTCGCTCGGCGTTATCTCAAGACCAGCAGCGCTATCTTGTTTGCCAAATGCACAAGCGTGCTCCTGGCACAACGGAGGGTGTGAACAAAAATGTGGAACTATCGGCGACGGTAAAGCCTCTTTCTTCTTTTTGACGGTGGTGGTGGTACTATTGCAACTGTCCTGGCGTATCGTGGTCAAAGCACGCTCTTTTTCCCCCTGCGCCATGTTGTGTGTATGCTGTATGATGTATACTGCTGTATGCGTGAATGTGTGCGTGTGCGAGTGTGTGTGGGGAGACAGCAACACAAAAATAATGGCAGGTGGTCGGAATCGCCAGTCGCGCGAGCCAATCTGTATAAAAAGGAACACGGCTTTCCCTCTTCCCTGTCGTCAGTTGCAAATCCTCTCGCTTCCGTTCCGCTGCTTTGACTTGTTTGAATCTTTCTAGATATTTTGATGACGGCTCCTTCTTACTAAGCATACACTCTACTCTTCTACCACTTTAGCAGCATCACTTTTATATCTCTCACTCTCTCCATCTGAAAAAGAAACATGTGCGGAATCTTTGCCTATCTGTCCTACTTTGTCGAGAAGGACCGTCGCTACGTCGCCGATACGCTGCTCAACGGCCTCTCGCGCCTCGAGTACCGCGGCTACGACTCGTCGGGCATTGCCATTGACGGCGAGGAGAACGAGGATACCGTGATCATCAAGCAGGTCGGCAAGGTCTCTGCCCTGCGCGCTCTGGTCGACTCGTCCAACCTGGACTGGAACAAGACATACAATGTGCAGACATCGATCTCGCACACCCGCTGGGCAACCCACGGCCAGCCGTCGCCAATCAACGCCCACCCCCACCGGTCGGACTCGAAGAACGAGTTTACCATTGTTCACAACGGCATCATCACCAACTACAAGGAGCTCAAGACGCTGCTGAGCAACAAGGGCTACCAGTTCGAGTCTGACACCGATACCGAGATTGTCGCCAAGCTGCTCAAGTACGTCTACGACTCGCAGCGCGGCCAGCACATCAGCTTCCCCGACCTGGCAAAGGCCGTGACCAAGGAGCTCGAGGGCGCCTATGCCTTCCTGATCAAGAGCGTCCATTACCCGGGCGAGATTGTCGCTGCTCGCCGTGGCTCTCCGCTGCTGATTGGCATCAAGACGCTCGAGGACCTGGCGGTCGACTTTGTCGACGTCGAGGAGATCACCAACAGCGCGGCTGCCGCCAGCATCAACGACGACAAGGCTCCGGCCTACGCCAAGCGCGCCCAGTCGCGGACTTTTGCTCGCGCCGACGGCACCACCCAGCCGCTCGAGTACTTCCTGGCGTCTGATCCGTCGGCCATCATCGAGCACACGCGCCGCGTGCTGTACCTCGAGGACGACGACATGGCCCACATCAGCGGCAAGGGCGACCTGCACATCTACCGCCTGCGTCGCGACGACGGTCTCTCGTCGATCCGCTCGATCAAGACACTCGAGATGGAGCTTGCCGCCATCATGAAGGGCAACTTCCCGCACTTTATGCTCAAGGAGATCTACGAGCAGCCCGAGTCGGTTGTCAACACGATCCGCGGTCGCGTCGATTTCGGCAAGCACAATGTGGTGCTTGGCGGTCTGCGCAACTACCTGGCCTCGATCCGTCGTTGCCGCCGCATCGTCTTTACTGCCTGCGGTACCAGCTACAACAGCTGCCTGGCTACGCGTGCTATCTTTGAAGAGCTCACCGAGATTCCTGTTTCGGTCGAGCTTTCGTCAGAGTTCCTCGACCGCCGCTCGCCCATCTTCCGCGACGACGTCTGCGTGTTTGTGTCGCAGTCTGGCGAGACCGCTGACACCATCCTGGCCCTGCGCTACTGCCTCGAGCGCGGCGCCCTTTGCGTCGGTGTCACCAACACCGTCGGCTCGTCGATTTCGCGCGAGACCCACCGCGGTGTGCACATCAACGCCGGTCCCGAGATCGGAGTTGCCAGCACCAAGGCGTACACCTCGCAGTACCTTGCTCTGGTCATGATGGCCCTGCAGCTCGGCGAGGACCGCATCTCGATGACCGATCGCCGCCGCGAGATCATCGACGGTCTGCGCGAGCTGCCCAACATGGTCAAGCAGGTCCTGGAGCTGGACGCCAGCATCAAGGATCTCTCCGAGTCGCTCTACAAGGAGAAGAGCATGCTTATCCTCAGCCGTGGCTTCCAGAGCGCCACCTGCCTCGAGGGCGCTCTCAAGATCAAGGAGCTGTCCTACATCCACTGCGAGGGCATTATGGCCGGCGAGCTCAAGCACGGTCCTCTTGCGCTGATTGACGAGAACATCCCCATCGTCATCATCATGACACAGGACTCGTACTACCCCAAGGTCCAGAGCGCCCTGCAGCAGGTCCAGGCCCGCAAGGGCAAGCCTATTATCATCTGCAACGTTGGCGACGAGAACATCAACGAGGCTGACAACAAGACCATCCGCATTCCGCGCACCGTCGACTGCCTCCAGGGCATTCTGTCGATCATCCCGCTGCAGCTGCTCTCGTACCACATGGCCACGCTGAACGGCGTCGATGTGGACTTCCCACGCAACCTTGCCAAGAGCGTCACCGTCGAGTAGATTTGTTTCCATTAATATAATTCTGGCATTACAGGTTTCAAATTGATTTCGCGCAATCATCGACTTGTGTTTCAAAGAAAATGTCACCGTTTTGCTTCGTCTCTTTCTTTCTTTCTTTCCTTCCTTTTGCAAAATTATTTTACTAAATCATCTTTAGCCTACTCTTACACCCATGTCAGCTTCGTGTCCATCGTTCCAGTCACTTCCGGTAGACGTCGTCAAGCTGCTACTTGACTATGTCTTTTACTTTGACGCTGGTAGCTTTGCTCTTGCAAAAAACAGCTCGAGCCCCCGATCTAAACGACGTTCGCTGGCTATTCTGCATAGTTGTCATATATGGCGTGCAGCATTTATCGAAAGATTTTTTAACTCGCTGACCCTTGAATGCAGCGCTAGATCCCCTCTTCTTTTGCGATTCACCAACGACCCGTATTTTATTGACCCGCTATTCTATCCTACAGAGCAACCTGTTAAATCGCTTGTTATTGACCTTAGACGATGGCAGCCAATTACTAGCGGCGACGCTCTCCGGATGCTTGCTGATGCGGAGCAGCTAGGACTGACACTAACATCTGTGCGGTCGCTAGAAATATCTGTTGAAAATACGAGAAAACCACTTCGCGCATTTGGTGACGAGCCTATGGACAAAATACACCATATTGTGCAGTTCTTGACGCATCTTCGGCGGATGGCTCCAAACATGCGCAAAGTCGATCTGTCGTTTCGTAGCCTCGATTCTTTGGAAAGAAATCGCGAGGCCAACACGCTACTTTACAATGCTGTTGATGACTTTATTGGTGGTGCAACATCTGTTAAACTCGAACTACCACTTGCTCGTTTGAATACTGAGTATAAACTCGATTTGCCATCTGGGCTGGTCCATTTCACATGCACAACCG
This sequence comes from Coemansia erecta, assembly GCA_027574685.1. Classification (NCBI taxonomy): domain Eukaryota; kingdom Fungi; phylum Kickxellomycota; class Kickxellomycetes; order Kickxellales; family Kickxellaceae; genus Coemansia; species Coemansia erecta. The sequence continues at coordinate 48,112 of JANBOJ010000112.1, forward strand.
TCACAATGGGCAGAATGTGGCACATTGAGGTTGCGCGTTATAATTCAGATACCCTTAGAGAGCTAGAGATTTGCCGTCCAACAAGGGGCCAGGCTAGCAGTCTAATCTACGATGACTCTGATTGTCCAGTAATCTACCCTTTACTACACACGCTTAAGATTGGGAAAAAACATCTAGGTCATGTATTATCGCGTTTGCTCAATGACCCAGTTCCATCAGCCCCTTCTGACGAGCACATTGTGCATTTCCCATTGCTGGCGAATTTATGTCTCCCTTGCCAGTATCCATTTGCTAGTAATG